>JAJONY010018481.1:0-31085 GCA_029582405.1 Solanum gandarillasii
TTACACATCAAGATTCAACTCAGATCTTACTAAAAGTTGATCAACTTATAACCTGGTAATGATTACACATCAAGATTCAACTCAGATCTTACTAAAAGTTGATCAACTTATAACCTGGTAATGATTACACATCAAGATTCAACTCAGATCTTACTAAAAGTTGATCAACTTATAACCTGGTAATGATTACACATCAAGATTCAACTCAGATCTTACTAAAAGTTGATCAACTTATAACCTGGTAATGATTACACATCAAGATTCAACTCAGATCTTACTAAAAGTTGATCAACTTATAACCTGGTAATGATTACACATCAAGATTCAACTCAGATCTTACTAAAAGTTGATCAACTTATAACCTGGTAATGATTACACATCAAGATTCAACTCAGATCTTACTAAAAGTTGATCAACTTATAACCTGGTAATGATTACACATCAAGATTCAACTCAGATCTTACTAAAAGTTGATCAACTTATAACCTGGTAATGATTACACATCAAGATTCAACTCAGATCTTACTAAAAGTTGATCAACTTATAACCTGGTAATGATTACACATCAAGATTCAACTCAGATCTTACTAAAAGTTGATCAACTTATAACCTGGTAATGATTACACATCAAGATTCAACTCAGATCTTACTAAAAGATGATCAACTTATAACCTGTCCGGGATATGCTCATCACATAATATGGACACTGAATTAAATGAACTAAAGAATCAAATCCTTAACTACAAATCGTAATAAATGATTTTCCTCAGCACGAACACCTAAACTCCATATGCTACAAAAAGAACTGTTATTATGCAAGTTTTTACAACCAGCTTTGAGCTAAAACAAGTAGATTTCAGATGATTGAATATGAAGGTAGAGTCCAGCCATGTTTAATCTTTACAAGGAAATCAACTATATGATTGTTGCTCCCAGCTATGTTGCTCAGACTCTTAGAAAATATCGCTGGGTGTAGTTGGATCTTCCAAAAGCTGTGCAATTTTTTTTGGAGGATCGGACACGGATACAGCAACTCTTCTTGGAGAGTCCAAGCATTATAGGTTCCCAGTAGCTAGTGTGCGTTACCACTTGTTTTATATGAAAGAAGTTAATAAGTTTGATGGCAATTAGAAAGCAAGGATCCTGGTACTCAATTAGGAATTGCTTAGCTTCCACCACATTCCCAGTAAATGATACCACTTATTAATGGGGTTAAATTAAACAGTAGGACAAAGTTTTCAAGGCTAGATGATCAGACCTGTTTGCGCTTTTGATTGCCTGGGCTTCATCCAGCACCATGTATTGCCATTTAACACGTCTAAAGTATTTCTCATCAGAGACTAGTAGTTGATAACTGGTAATGAGAATGTGGAATCCAGCATCCCTGAAATCAAAGTTTGGTTCCATCACTAACTTAGACAGGATGAGTTAACAATATTCAACTCATGGATTTTATCTATTTAATAAATGCATGGATGATTAACCAAGAGAGGAACAAAATGCTAACAACCTTCCCACTGCCAAGAAATACTTTTCATAATTCAGATATAATTGTTTAACTTAATCACCAACTGCATTGGGTAGTTTAATACCCAGATAAGCTTGGTTTCACTAAAGCTCTATTGGATTTTCACATCACGATCTCAAGCCTCCCCGTGTGAGCAGTTCCTCATTATTTGGACTAACAACTTCGTGAAGTAGAAAAATTGTTAACTCGAAGAATTAGCTTTTTGACATTTAAGCGATCTCGCTCCATCCTTCCCTCTATTTCTTTACTATACTTGTACATACTGTTATATTCCTAGGTGCCCCAATTCAAACACCATCATCTAACCTATGATTAGCTTCACTACATCAAGCAGATCAGTTTTAAGAAGCATTCGCCTCATCAATATTATTCATCAAACTAATAAGTGCCTTGCCAAGCAAGAATGTTAATGAACAAGAAAAGAATAGCAAATCTACGACTAATGAGGGGGACATGAAAGAACCAGTAAGTGTAGGCAAGTTCATTACTCCTGTAATATATATAAGACAGCCAAAGCCAAAGCCAAAGCCAAATGAAATTACCGACGATAAAGACGTTTTGGATTAATGTTCTTTCGAAGCACCACTCGTTCTTGTAAACCTCCCCAATATGGAAGAGTTTTTAGATCAGGGCAGAAACGACCAATTTCATCAGCCCAGTTGTTCAAGACTGAAGCGGGAGCAACAACTAAAAAGGGACCCCATATATTCTTTTCCTGCAGAGATCAATGAAGCCAAGTTACTAGATACTCTACCAAACAGTTCTTGATTTTGATTATTTACTACAAGAAAGTGGTAAATAAAACATGAACTAGATCGCTTACTTCTGCCAAATGAGCCAAGAAAGCCATGGCCTGGATTGTTTTCCCAAGACCCATCTCATCAGCAAGAATGCCATTTAAACCCTGACGGATAAAGTTGAATGTTGTAACTCAGCCAAGAAAAATTTCCAGAGAGGTTGAGCAAAAAGAGACAAACTTTCAGGAAATAACAACTTACCTGCTCGTAACAATTTACAAGCCACTGGAGCCCTTTCAGCTGATAATCTTTAAGAGTACCCTTGAATAATTCTGGTGCTTGTACCGTAGAAGCCACAGGCATGGTTGACCTAAAGGCGCACCAAAACAGCAAGTGAGTACAACCCAGAGAGAGGAGCAACAAAATTTGTGACACCAAAATCTCTCAGTAAAAGAACAAAGATGATATCTCGAAGGAACTCAAAAACTCACGGATGCAATAAGTCTATGTCAGCAGCTGCAGCATCTTGCTGGGAGGGTTCAATTTCAGCAGCTTGACGCAGCTTCAGACATTCACTATCAAAAGCACTTGTCATCATTTTCTGCTTTGAAACTGCATCCTGTGCAGCTTTCAGAGCCTCTTTTCTCAGTTCAGCCTCTTCAGGATCCTCTTCCTCTCCAGGTCTAACTTCAGTAGAAGCTAACAATATTTCTGGGTCATTTATCATTTCATCACCCAAAGTCACAGCCTCAGAGGGTAAAGTTGATTTATTTTGCATGAAATGGCTGTAAAGTTCAGTTTGTGATAGCAGAAAGTTGAGCCTTTGTTGTTGTCTCTTTGCTTCACGAAGCTCTTGTTCACGCTTCAAAGCTTCTGCTGCTTCTTTTTCCTCCCTTTTCCTTACTTCTGCCTGCAACATTATCAATTTTACATTTTAGGAAGTCCTAACAGTGAGCAGCAGAAACTCATGAAGAACTATGTTCATTTAGCATATTCAATCTTCTAGAGGAAAGACGACGACAGACATTCATCTTTACAAGTCATTTTCTTTAGGCATAATACATAAACGTGTCCTTTAAATTAGTTCAGCTGGCATCTATGCCCTCCAACTTTGGGTGTGCACAAGTAGGCACTTAAAGTTGAATAACCGCACTTCCTATGTCGCATAAAAAATCAGTCGGTGTATCTCACGCAAATTCCCACGTAGGACGTGTGTGTCTACTTGTTCACCTTTATACAAGTTTAAGTGCCTACTTGTGCGGACCCAAAGTTGGAGAGCATAGAACAGAAAGCAGCCTACTACACTCTTCTTCCTCACATTTCCAAGAAATCTATATACTAGAAAATTATATTTATGAGTCCTGAATCCTGATAAATATATACTCTTTTATTTCAAAAGTGTATCAATACTCCATTGCAAGTTTATTGGGTGCAAAAAAACTCTTACAACAACAATATCATATAAAATAGGGACAGAACAATAGAGACAGATTAGGTGAATATATTATATCACCTTCCATTTCTTCTCTGGGATAGTACAGGTTAGGATGTTCATATAATGCAGTAATAATCTTAAAATCATCAAAACAGAGAGCTGTATTTTGGTTATTTAAGATGCAGTTAACCATGTTTGATATTTTTTGATAAAAAAAGGATGCAGGTAACCATGGCCGACTCTTCCTTCGTCCCTCCTCTTCGGCTGCTCAGGTCGCTCTTGAATAGCAACTTTCATACATACCGTAATAGCAAAAAGTTCAAATGAAATAATATAAAGAAGTAGAATGTAAGTACCATCTCCTTGTCAACTCTCTTCCAAAACACGAGCATGTCCCTAGCAAGTTTCCTTGTACGAATTGCTGCACCTCTCATCACCTTAAGTGATCTGCTAACTTTCATTTTCACCTGAAGAAAAGGAATCAACCCACAACTCAAGTAAGAGTGTCCAAATGACAACTAGCGGTGGAAATTTACAGAGTCACATGAAGAATCACACACAAATTTGTTCGTACAAGATCCAGTATTGAATAGAAAAATATCAACATAAAAAAAACCTTTTGCCACACCTACCTCTCTCTGACAAGTTTCTGCAATCCGCTTGGCATCAGTCAATTGCCTCCTATGGAAATTGATAAATATCTTATGATGTTTTGGGATTTCTTTCCTGGCAAGGTTTATCCAATATTTTTCAATCTTTTCCATTTCTTCCTTCTCAATCGCAAAAGGATCTTTCTCCAACTTTGGCTTTTTGGGTAGACTACGTTCAATAATCTGCAGCTCCACATGACCATTCAGACATAAGCAACAGGACTAGGTGCCCATATAACTATGAGATAAACACAAAAGAGAATTACTGACCTCATAGGTGTCTCCTTTCTCCAACACTTTCACATAATAAACCTGTAAGACGCCACCGTCTGACAATATGGAACGCCTTATACATCCTGCAGCACCCTCAGGCATGGAAGAAGCCTCTAATGCAGCTTCGCTGACTTGCAGACTGAATATCTGACCGGCACTATTAGTCGGCTGAGCTCGCAATCGTGCCTGAAGAGATTCAAATTGTGGCTTGGGATCACCCATTCCTGCTTGACGTTTGGGCCCAAGTTTCTTATCAGAAGCCATCATTGCAGCCAAAGTCTCCAAATCAAGTGTACCCTTGAGGTAAATTTCATTAACTTGAATATCTGACATGGTTGGCAAGTTCAATGATGTTGCCAGCTTTTCATAAGGTGGAGGGATCTTGTATGTGATGTCCTCCCCAAGATCCAAGAAAGCAGGTTCATAAATAGATCTGTAAAATTTCCAAATGTTAGGTGACACACTTTACCTTCTTTCTTCTTTTTTTTTTTTTTGGAGGGGGGTGTTGCTGCTGTTAACAATCCAAAACAACTTGAGTAAACATCTCAACATTCATTTGAAAAGATTTAGTGAAAGCAGAGAGGCAAACCTATCACCACCATATGGTCCTGGAAAATCTGACTGAATATGGTTTCCTAAGCTCTGAGTGCTATTGTTAAAAAATTCAGATGTAGAGGCAAGTCTGACCGCTCCTCCTCTGTGATCATTTGCTGACTTCTGGTCTCTTGAACCTCCACCACCTCTCATCACAGGTACTCCATTACGAGTAGCTGCAGGGTTTGCTGAGGAATTACCAAGCCTCCTCTTATACTTTTGAATGTGTTCTCCCAGCATTGTTCTATACTTTTCCTCTGAAATATAGGTAGTATGAGCTCTGTCCCTGTCCCCATCCTCGTCACTACTATATGAAGTCCGCCTCTTTTTCTTCAACTCCCTACCAGACATTATACAATTACTCTGGTTTCCAGCCATTCCACCTACCAACCAACATAAGATGTGGCTGATTATTACAACTGCATTAGCTTAACTTTTCATTGCTTCAAGAAAGTCAAAATTGCAATGTAATAGGAGAAAGAGTGTGCATTTTCCAAGTAAAGGAGTTATCATTCTTTTGAATAATATTAGTAGTAAAAAATACTTTTTAACTCAGAAGAATGTGTTCAGTCAAGAATTTAGTCCTATTCGCCTAGTCAGTCATACTCATCACTCAAATAACAAAAAATTAAATAAAAAAAGGGAGCAAAAGCAATGTCAAGAAAGAATTTGCCTACCTGGGCTACCTCTGCTCTCGTCCTGACTGCTATTCCCATGATAATCAAAATCATCATCAAGTTGGGGCAGCTGGAAGTTAATCAAAGACTATCCAAGAAAAAATGAACTGAGAAAATCAGAAGGGATCAAGAAAAGTTCCACACTTACGTAATTAAAATTCACATGTTCCACAACACCCAATTGAAATTTCAAGAAAAATCCAGCTCAAACAAATAAAAAATCTCTAGAAACAAGCAAAATAACTGAACTTTCTAGAAGAATGCACCCAAAATAATGTCCTAACAGTAACACTTATTTGCCAGGATTTTGATAAACAAGACACCATTTTGAGAACCAAACTGAAATTCCAAGAAAAACCCAGTTCAAAATATATCAAAAATCACTACAAACATGCAAAAAAAAATTAACTTTATCAAACCCATCATCAAATCCCTAACCCACAAAATTATCCTAACACTAACACTAACTATAAAGATTTTAATATCACAAGACACCCTTTGAGAGTTGAGCACAATCCACAATAAATCAAAAATAACTCTAAACATGCATAAAGTTAAAACTTTCTCAATGAATTAACCCTTAACCCATCAAACCCCTAACCGACAAAATTATCCCAACACTAACTAAAAAAATGTTAATATCACCAGATACCCTTTCGAGAGTTGAGCACAATTCACAATAAATCAAAAATCACTCCAAACATGCAAAAATAAATAACTTTCTCAAACCCATCGAATCCCTAACCCACAAAATTATCCCAACACTAACTAAAAAGATTTTAATATCACCAGATACCCTTTTGAGAGTTGAGCACCATTCGCACTAAATCAAAAATCAGTCCAAACATGCAAAATAAATAACTTTCTCAAACCCATCGAATCCCTAACCCACAAAATTATACTAACACTACCACTAATTATATAGATTTTAGTATCACCAGACACCCTTTTGAGAGTTGAGCATAATTCATAATAAACATGCAAATATAAAAAACTTTCTTGATGAATTAACCCATCAAATCCCTAACCGACAGATTATCCTTAACACTAACCACCAAGATTTTAGTATCACAAGACGCCCTTTTGAGAGTTAAGCCCAACCCACAATACATCAAAAAAATCAGTCCAAACATGCTAAAAAAATGTTAAAACTTTCCCCAAGAATTAACCCATCAAATCCTTAACCCACAAAATTGTCCTTAACACTAACACTAACCACCAAGATTTTAGTATCACCAGACACCCTTTCGAGAGTTGAGCACAATTCACTAAAAATCAAAAATCACTCTAAAGATTCTAAAGGTGCAAAAAGTTAAAATCTTTCCCAATGAATTAACCCATCAAATCCCTAACCGAAAAAATTATCCTAAACTCTTACACTAACTATAAAGATTTTAATATCACAAAACACCCTTTTGAGAGCTAAGCACAATCCGCAATAAATCAAAATATCAGTCCAAACATGCAAAAAAACATAAAATTTCTCGATGAATTAACCCATCAAATCCCTAACCCACAAAATTAACCTCAACACTAACCTAAAAAAAACCAAGATTTTAGTATCACCAGACACCCTTTTGAGAGTTGAGCACAACCCACAATAGATCAAAAATCACTCCAAACATGCAAATTAAAAAAACTTTCTCAAAGAATTAACCCATCAAATCCCTAACCAACAAAATTATCCTCAACACTAACACTAACCACCAAGATTTTAGTATCACTAGACACCCTTTTGAGAGCTGAGCACAACCCACAACAAATTTTAAAAAATCACTTCAAAAATGCCAAAAAAAAAAAAAAAACTTTTTCGAAGAATTAACCCATCAAATCCCTAACCCACAAAATTATCCTACACACCACCACTAACCACCAAGATTTCCATATCACAACACACCCTTTTGACAAAATAGCAAAACCCACAAACAATACCTCGAGATTGAAGAGATTGGAGTACGAATACTGCTTCTTAGGGTCCATAGATTATGTTGTTGGAGCTGTGAAAACAACAATGGAAACAAGCATTTGGTGGGGCGAATGAAAAAAACAGCAAAAAACAAATTTGAAAGAGAGGAAATTTGTAGTAAATAGTAAAGAAGAAAAAGGAGAAAAGTAACCCTAAAAGAGGAGAAGAAGAGGAAGAAGAGGGATAAGGAGTGTAACGAGAAAGAAGAGGGAAGAGGAGGTGAAGACATTGGCATATGCTAATGTAAGCCAGGAGGGTTAACTTTCGTTAACGTGCGCTATAGTGACCACTTTTATTTTTCTCAAAATCAAAGCTTTGATTTGCTTTCTTTCTGTGTTGATGTGTTTTGTTGTGTGTGATGGAGGCAATGGTTTGGTCTTGTGTGTGCTATTGTATTATTAAACTTTTATTTAGGTACACTCTTTCGAAAATAATTTCTCTACTTTCGAGATATAAGATTTATACACACTACAATTTTTAGAATCTACGTATAGGATTACGTTGGATATGTTCTTATATCATAGTCAAATATCTTTCGAAAATAATCTCTCTACTTTCAAAATGTAAGGTCGATACACTCTACAATTTTCATAATCTATGTGTAGGATTACGTTGGATATGTTCTTATGTCAAAGTCAAATATCTTTCGAAATAATCTCTCTACTTTCAAGATGTAAGGTCTAGACAGGGCCGGCTCTTGCCTATAAAATTTTAGGCATTGGAAATTGGGGGCCTCAAATTTTTATAAATAAAAAATTATGTATCTTAACCCCATTCAAATAGAAGAAATTAAGGAAACATTGTTTTGGATTCTTACATTTTCTTCATTAACACTCACATTATTTATCCTTGTAACTCTTTTTGCACTGTATTTCTTCAAATCTTTGATAGTTAGAGTAATACACTCTCAAAAATATGAATTAATAGTCGAAAAGTGTTGAACAAAGTGCATTACAAATTCTTTTTTTTAATTTATTTGTTAATTTTCATATTAAAGTAGGTATACCAAGTTATCAACTTTTTGAATGAAATTCTATGATTCTAACTCTTATCTTTTAAGTTTATCAACTTATTACTTATAAAATTGTGTTAATAATTCATATAACAATTATCTCAATAAAAGGATGTTTTTCAATGTTGAATTGATAAAATCTTACTTAAAACTAATAATTAAAAAAAAGTGTTTATTTATATAAAAGATATTAAGTAGTAATTTATGTCTAGAAATTTAGAAAAATAAATAGATATAGATAAAATTTATAAAGATTTTAGGCCTCTAATAAAAATTTCGCTTTAAGCCACAAATTATGTTTAGCCGCCCCTGGGTCTAGATACACTCTACTCTTTTCGGAATCTACGTGTAGAATTACGTTGGATATGTTCTTATATAAAAGTCAAACATCTTTATAATAATAGGGTTATTTATCCTTAATATGTGTTGACTACTAGATCGAAATGTTATGATAAAAAATATAAAATATAATAAAATTTGATTGGCATCGTAAAATGTTGTTATAGAGAATTGTTGTTGTAAAGAAGTTTGACTATGATCGATTCATTGAGTAGACGATCTCCAATCCATTTCTATTTTATTCTTCATTCTCTATATTTGGAGAGTAAAATGGAGAATGGGCACTCCAATCCCTCTTTATTTTAGACTCTATTCTTCAGTTTTAGAGAGAACTTTTATTCACACTCTTTATTTTATTTTTTCAATAAATTTTATTATTATTTTCTAATTAACATATTATTTTACATATAATGTCATTAATTAAATATCTAATATTCATAATTCTTTTTAAATGTAATATAATAATTTTAAAAATATATTATTTAATATATATTACTTACATCCCGAATTAAGAACATTTCAATTTTTTCTAATTTTCATCAGTGATATAATTTGATTTTATTATTATTTTTCACTATAAAGTATAAACAAAATTAAAATGATAAGATGAAAATTTTAATTTAAAAATACAATACATAACATGATAATTTAAGTACAAGATAACAATATAATACATAACATATAATTAATTTATCATAACAATAATTTAGCGATGAAACAAGAATCGTGCCAAAAAGATATTGAACGTGCATTCGGAGTTTTGCAATTATTGCACGACCGTGATGTTTTTGGAGAAAGGAAGTGCTCCATGATATAAGGACTACATGTATTATACTGCACAACATGATATTCGAGGATGAACGTGATCTTAATGCACCAATTCAAGATGTTGTAGAGACTCCAACTCCAACGATAGAAATGGTGGTAGATGAAAATCTCTGGTTTGAACAATATTTAGCTAGATATAAACAAAAATTAAGGACAAAAATACTCATTTTAAATTTTGTAATGCATTAATAGAGTATTTATGGGAGCAACGTAATAATTGAAAGTTGAATATTTATGTAATTGTATTTCACTTTTATTTGAATTTGTCCATTAATTTGTATATTATATAATATTTGCTTGCAATTTATGTTATTTAGAAATTTAGAATAAAATATAATTTCAGATTAGATAAAAATCCTAAAAAAATAAAATTTTATATCACATGAAAAATATATAAAGTGATTAGTTGGGAATTAAGAAAGAAAGGATTTATATTATGAATTATTTAGCATGAATATATTTGATACTTTAAGGGATTTCTTCCTTGAATTCGGATGTTAACAAGCTAGATCTCAAAAGACGGGCGGTAGTCCGCGCGGTCATCTTCAATCTAGCTTGTTAACATTCGAATTCAAGGAAGAAATCCCTTAAAGTATCAAATATATTCATGCTAAATAATTCAAGTTCTAAGGAATCCACATGCTTTTGCTTCATATTAATTAGAGCATTAATATCACGAGAAATAGGATCAGTAACAAAAGTATAACTAATGTCTTGGTCTTTGTAAGTAGCAGAAGTCCAGGTTCACTGGCACGAAAGTATATTCAAAACGAATTTGCAAGTGATAAATGGATCCAGTTTAAAACTTGGTTTTGTGACACCTACAGCCCAAAGGATCTGCATAATATTTCTCAAGAGTTTTATGAAACCTGTGTTTTGCACAATCATATTATGTTCTTCGTACCTTGGTTTATAACCACTTATTTACCATTGTTCATCAAAGTACTTGAACGGTCTTACAAAGATGAATCAGGTAATATTATTAAAGCTATTTATTTGCCTCAGACATCTTTTGTACTTCCTAATAATACAGGTATTACTTTCACGGCTTTCTAAAAATTCATTGAAAATGATGTGGCTACAATAAGTATTAACGAGATTAATAATCTCATTTCTCAAAACAACTATTTAGGTCTTTATGTGAAAGTTCTTGGAGAGCATATTAGTTCTCTTGATAAAAAATTGGACGATCTGACAATTCTAATTGGTCAGATTAAAAATGATTTAAAACCCTTTGAACAGACTTCTTCGTCAAAACAACCTGATGTGCCTATTCAGAGACCTCTTGAGATTTAGGATTTTATCTTTAAATTACTCTTTGATCTTGAAATTCTTCTTGATAAAAAGTTTTCACAATTTGGGGCAAAACCCATTAGTTTATCTGAAGATTTTGCAGATGAAATGGAAACCACCTTTGATTTTAAAAATCAAGTTGAATTAGAAATAAATAAACTTCGTGGTTATCCCAAGAAGAATAGTGATAATACTAAGTATGCTCATCAACCTAGTATGCAAACGTATTATTATCCCCGTCCAACTCCTCAAGACGTTCTGATAGAAGAACGTGATTGGAACCAAACTAATACTTCTTATAGTGGAAGTGAGATTTATGAATGGAATCTCGACGGTTTAAATGATAGGCAATTAACTATACTTGTTCATGGAATGCTTATGTATGCTACTATTTGCAAAAGTGTCAACGAAACCAGGATCTCAGAAGACGGGCGATAGTCTGCGCGGTCATCTTCAATCTAGTTTGTTAACATCTGAATTCAAGGAAGAAATCCAAATCAAAATAAACACAAATTTTTATATAGTTTAATAACTGTATGAAAGGATCTAATCCTTTTACCCAAGCAAAGGGTCTGTCGAGATTCAAATACGTATTGTTAGTGAGCCCATGTGTCTAGCAGTTCTAACCGGGTATAAGGCGCCCTTTTACTCCTTATCGGGCTGAGACCACGGCTGACTAGACGGAGTTACTAAGACAAAGCCACTAACTTGTTGTATTGAATCTGACTGTACCACCATCTCGGAACCAAGTCAAGAAACCATATATAAATTTATGCATATTTAGATAAAGTCTAGCTTTTTCATGGTAGATATAAAAGCGAAATTAGTTATTCGACATAAATATAATTCTTTAGCCAGACATAGTCACGGCTTAGATCGGGGAATTTGATAAAGTAAATAAAAGACAAGAAATGAAGAATATTAGAACCTTAAAATTTTCTTTATTTAACAACTCCGGCAATCTCCGGCAAACTCACAACTTATAATACAAGAGAAGAGAATAAGAGAGAGAGAGTGGTTCCAAAAAACTTGCTCCTTCTAAAACAAAACAAACCTATTTATAGAAACTAAAAATCATCTAGGAATAGTAGTAGAGGGTCCCCTATGTGGGTCCTAGAAACAGTATATCTACTGTTTGCAACATTGTTTCTATTGTTGATAATGCTTATCCACTAAATCTTATCTTTAAGTTTTGAAAGGAAATCTTCTGCTTTCTTCAGTGTGTCTTCTGAAATCGACCTTTTTGATTCATATGACTGAGCCTCGTGAGTATCATCACTTGTTTTACTACGCATAGATGATCTGATTTTGTGTAGTGCGTTATATTAAGAAGAAGGTTTTTCTTGACTTCTTCCAAATAATTATTAATCATTTTATTTTGATCATCCTCATGTTGGTTAGAAATTCTTCTGGCCATATGTCTCACTGAAGTGTCAGCAATTATTCCTTTATGAGAAATTGATTTATAATCTTGAATTGTCTTGAAAATCAAGTCCAACAGCTCTTGTCCGTATAATGACTTTGTTTGGGGATCCTTTTTCATTAGTTTATCCCAAAAATTATTGTAATAAGTTCGATATAAACAGTGGATTTGTTCCTCAGTGAAATCCACTTCTGGAGCCTATTTATAAATCCATGGAACAGAAAATTCTACAAAGAAATATATTTGTTCTATTTGTTGCATATAATAAACGTGTTCTTGGTGATATAGATTGTTAAGGTCTGGAGAAACCTTAACCCATTCTCTGTGTAACTTGAGAAATGGTCCGAACAATATTTTTATTGTTGGCCCGTGGTATGACCACCAGTTTAAAAATCAATTTGGAATGGGGTTAGCAAATATCTTTGCACATACTTTAATGAACCAAGTATGTTTGTGTCTCTCGTTGTTATAATAGAGAACTTTATTAAAAGCCTGAATATAATCCCAATATGTAAATTTCATGGAGACTTTGTTAAGGCTAAACTGTCTTTCTGTCATCGAGAAAATACCCCAATCTTCAATAGAAATGATTTGTTTTATAATCATTTTGGAGAAGTTATAAACATTCTCGCTGGTATTATAACCTGAAAAGTGCTGAAATTCAACACCTGTGCTTATCAGCAGATTTTCATAATATGATCGAGTTTTGTATGACTCACCCGGGAAATAAAGTCCATTGAGTAAATACCGTTGGAATATCTTCCATGGTTCTTCTTTTCTTTGTATCTCAGAATTTTCTAAGAGGAATATCATTTCTCTTTTTTCTACCTTTTCATATGATTTGATATCATCAACATCATCTTTAGCTATTAAGGCAAAGGTATTACTTTGCTTTTGTGATAAATATGCATGTAGTTAGGCATATATTGTGGATTATTTTCCGGAATATCTTCCAGATGTACTGATGAAGCTGCCTCTTGAGCTCAAATTAAATAAACTCATTCCTCTTTTTTGTATAATTGGAGTATTGGATGAAGATCCGTATGACGATCTTGATGAACTTGGGGAGTATCTTCCTCTTCCTCGTGGGTTATTTCCCTTTCCTCGACCCTTAGTTACCCAAGGGGGTTCCATCCTGCAAACAAAACATTGAGATTTATTCCCAATAAGCGTCATAATAAGTATTGTATTCTTCCATTGATAGGAAAAGGTCCATCACCATTCCATCTATAATTTTCCAGCAGATTAGTTCTTTCATGTCTCGATTGAGAGGAAGAACCTTTAATATTGTAATTAATCTTTTTTCTGTAAAGAAAAGAGAGATGGAAATATCACCGTTCTCTGAGTTGCTAATACTGTTATTCATTTTGAAGGTATTCTCTAGATAGGAAGTCTGGGAAAAAGTTATCACTTCTTTTTTTACATAGGATTTCAAAATCAAAAGGGGCTAGCTGTGCTTGCCATCTGGCAAACATTAATTTAGAAGCATCATGCTTAAAATCTTTATCAAACATATATTTGATTGATTGAGCATCAGTGTTAACAAGAAACTTTTGATTATATAAATCATCTTGAAATTTTAAAACACATTTAACGATGATTAACATTTCATGAGCCATCGTAGCATATTTTTTCTGAGCATCGTTTCATTTTCCTGAATGAAATCTAATTAAATACTCAGTTTTATCATGATGATTGATTTGCTTTAGAATCCTCCATAACCTATATTAGACGCATCAGTCTCGACTATCTTTTGCCAAGTAGGGTTAGCAAGAGTTAAACACGGCAAAGATTTAACACAAAGTTTAATATTTTTTACTAAGTTGGTGAGATTATTAGTCCACGGAGTTTTATGATTTTTCTTTAGTCTGTCGTATAACGGGGCTACATCATGAGATAGATTCTTATAAAAAGGAGAAATATAATTTAAACTTCCCAAGAATCTCTACAGCTGAGTCCTATCTGTAATAACATTAGGAAATTTTGAAGCAAAATCAATTGATCGTTGAATTGGGGTAACCTTCCCCTGGCAAATAAGATATCCTAAAAATCTAACTACAGTTTGAAATAAACTCATTTTTGGTTTAGAAATTACCAAACCGTTTTGTATAACAATTTTCTTGAAAATGTCCAAATGTTTTATGTGCATTTCAAGAGTCTTTGAATAAACTAAGATATCATCAATATAGACAATGATAAAATCCAAATATGGGTTAAAAATATCATTCATAATTTTTTGAAATTCAGAAAGAGCGTTTGTCAACCCAAATGGCATAACATTCCATTCGTATTGTCCAAATGGAACATTAAAGGCGGTTCTATAAGAGTGCTCTTTAAATATTTGAATCTGCCAATAACCTGATTTTAAATCAAATTTAGAAAATATATTGGCGTCGTATAATCTTGAAAGCAAATCCCTTTTGTTTGGAATATGATACCTAATCCATTTCAAATATTTGTTTAATGGTTTATAATTTATTACCAACCTGGGAACACCACGTTCTTTTTCAGCTGCATTATTGACATAAAATGCAGTGCATGACCAAGGAGATTTTGAAGGTTTTATCAAACTCTTTTGTAATAAACTATCACTTTCCTTTTTGCAGAATTCAACCAATTCAGCATTCATTGACAAGGACGAGATTTTGTAGGAATATCATCCTCATAGAAAGCATCTTCATATGGAAGAGTAACAATATGCTTTTTTCGATTCCAGAAAGCACTAGGATGATCGGCACAAATATCAATGGCAATCTGTTCAGATATTAATTTAATCTTTTCTTGTACTTTGATTGATCTTAAAGTATCAAATATATTCATGCTAAATAATTCAAGTTGTAAGGAATTCACGTGCTTCTGCTTCATATTAATTAAAGCATTAATATCACGAGAAATAGGATCAGTAACAAAAGTATAACTAATGTCTTGGTCTTTGTAAGTAGCAGAAAACCCTTTAGCATTTATGCTGGTAAAAGGATAGAGAGCATTTATGAATGGGGTGCCGAGTATAATCGGTGGGTATAACTGATTCTTAATAATAAAAAAGAAGTGTGGAACGCAAACTTTATTCTGGCAAATGCGTGTATTAGACAATTTATACTTTATATCTAAAGCATGCCGGAAGCCAATCTTACCATATGAGTGGTTTTCTCAAAATACTTAGTAGGAACAAGTCCTTCCTGAATACAACTAACATCAACTCCACTATCTATCATATCAATATCAATTATGGAGAAAGTATTATCAATTAGTATGGTACATTTAATATACCATTTATGAGCTGTAACAACCTGCATCATTCTTAAAAACATATTTTGTTTAGGTACAATATTAATAGGTTTTGCAAGAGTATTTTCTTCAACAATATTTTTACCTTTGTTGTTAGCAGACTCAATCTGAGTAAGGCGGTGATCACAAATAATATAATTTTGTTTAAGAGATTTAATCTCTTGTTTCAGCAGAAGTCATCAAAAGAAGTATCACGAATAATAACATGCTGATTAGAAAGTCTATTATTGACTTCAGATAAAGAATAAGGAGCAGAATATTCAAACTCATTTTTTGATTTTTCAACAACATTAGAAGAGCTAGCCTTATTATTAGCAGCAAGCTGAATAATCCTTTCACGCAACGTCTTATCAATAACTTCTTTTAAAAGTTCTATCACATTATCAAAAGTAATAGTGTTAATATTCATATCTTCAAATTGAGATTGTAATTTATAAAATTCATCATGTTCACAAGAGCAAATATCACTTCTACATTTACAAGCATCTATAGTTGTTGACTGAGTATTACCAGAAGTTTCAGGTTTATCAGTTTCAGATCCTGATTCAGAATAATCGTCATCATCATAAACAGACTCAGAATCAGAGGTGTATAAGTAACTATAGACCTTATCGTGCAAATCGTCCTCTAACTCTAGAGTTTTAAGCTTTTCAAGCCTACAATTTGGTGCTATATGCCCGAATTTTCCACATTTGGAACACTTAATCTTTGCGAGATCTCGCCTAGATCTATTCTTGGTAAATCTATTAGATTTACGATGAGTCATTCGCTCTTCTCGTTCTTCTCTAGACCTTCGTTTAGATCTTCTTTTCTTATAAGGTTTATCAGGTTTAGAGTCTCTAGATTCTCTAGGATTAGTTGGTTTTCCTGAATCTGGCAAATCAAATTGAACGCAAAAATCTCCTAACTAAGATCTTTCTCTAAGCTTATCAATCTTAAGCTGTCTAGAGAGCTTTAATTCATTGCACAAATTAATACCTTCTTGGGTGCAAGCTCCTATTAAATTTCCATAAGTTAAATTGTCATAAGGAATAGCTCCTTGCAAATTCCTTAGAGCTTTTTTAACTCTCTCGGCAAATAAAGGAGGTAAGCCATCTATGAATTTAGCATTCCAGTGTTCAAGACCATTTTCGAGTAGTTCCATTACCCGACTTAGATAGGTGTCTTTATACCACCTGAATTCTCCTAAATGCCTACATCGAAAACCATTTAGCAAAGAACAAACAGTCTCATATTGATTGGTAAATCTACCATTGAAATGTTCGAGAATAGTTAAGAGTAGGGTATAAACAGCGTCTTCTCTATTTTTTGCTAAGGCAAATCCTAGGTTATCAATACTTTTCGGCCTTAGCGTTGATTACAACGGCTTTTGCCTCCGTGCTCATATAATTATCCCACCAGCCTCTAAGTTGGCTAGCAAAACCTGCAATTATCATCTTGCAAATAGTTCTATCGGTGTTATTAACACACTTGCAAATAGCAGCATACATAAGCATTCCATGAACAAGTATATTTAATTGCCTATCAGTCAAACCGTCGAGATTCCATTCATAAATCTCACTTCCGCTGTAAGAAGTATTAGTTTGGTTCCAATCACGTTTTTCTATCAGAACGTCTTGAGGAATTGGACGGGGATAATAATACGTTTGCATACTAGGTTGATGAGCATACTTAGTATTATCACTATTCTTCTTGGGATAACCACGAAGTTTATTTATTTCTAATTCAACTTGATTTTTAAAATCAAAGGTGGTTTCCATTTCATCTGCAAAATCTTCAGATAAACTGATGGGTTTTGCCCCAAATTGTGAAAACTTTTTATCAAGAAGAATTTCAAGATCAAAGAGTAATTTAAAGATAAAATCCTGAATCTCAAGAGGTCTCTGAATAGGCACATCAGGTTGTTTTGACGAAGAAGTCTGTTCAAAGGGTTTTAAATCATTTTTAATCTGACCAATTAGAATTGTCAGATCATCCAATTTTTTATCAAGAGAACTAATATGCTCTCCAAGAACTTTCACATAAAGACCTAAATAGTTGTTTTGAGAAATGAGATTATTAATCTCGTTAATACTTATTGTAGCCACATCATTTTCATGAATTTTTAGAAAGCCGTGAAAGTAATATCTGTATTATTAGGAAGTATGAAAGGTGCATGAGGCGGATAAATAACTTTAATAATATTACATGATTTATCTTTGTAAGACCGTTCAAGTACTTTGATGAACAATGGTAAATAAATGGTTATAAACCAAGGTACGAAGAACATAATATGATTGTGCAAAACACAAGTTTCATAAAACTCTTGAGAAATATTATGCAGACCCTCTGGGCTGTAGGTGTCAAAAAACCAAGTTTTAAACTGGATCCATTTATCACTTGCAAATTCGTTTTGAATATACTTTCGTGCCAGTGTACCGGGACTAAAATCGATTTGGTGTACATTCATCATTAAGTATCATTAAGATTGAAATACATTTCAGATACAGAAGGAATATCCTTATCAGAAATATCAGATGATTTATCATTTGTTTGAACAATATTTAATCGAGGATTAATTTTAATTTTATTTTTATCAGCAGCTATGATCGAAGATAAAGTATGCAAAGAAGCAACACGATTTCGAGCTGGACCATAACTAGGGTCAATCGAAGAGATGTGTTGGATGACAAGTAATCTTCTATCAAAAGAGAAAGAATGTGTATTATAAGGAACACTTTTTTCATCAAACTGAATACAAATTTTTCCATCAACATTTTGAGTAATATGAGAATATTCAGAATTAGTGACAACAACAGGCATTTGTTCTGGAGGTATAACAGAGTCTAAAGTCCAAGTAGTAGGAAAATTAATCTCTTCCCATTTTATAGGCCTTCTAGTAATGACCTTAGACTTAGTGAAATTAGTTTCCACTAAAATAGTTTGATCAGATGTATCATATAATTTACATCTAGGATTCGAAGAAGCAAGTAATTTGAAATAGATTCTATAAGATAAACAAATTAATTCAGATCTAGGTGCATAATTAAAACCATGCGTTTTAACATTCAAAGTTAAAGCATCTAATATATTAGAATCAATCAAAGATAACTACAAATTAGGCTGAGTATTAAAATAAATTGGACCATAGGCCACCGTGGATTCAATCGAACCCATCAAAGATTGTCTAAAATTCAAATTTCTCGCATCGCGAAGAGCAGCTGAAAATGTCTTAGGTAACCCTTTAAGAGTTAGGGGTTTGAAAGAGATTTGAGCCATGCCAATATGCAAGAACTTATATTGATTTCTATAAACATCAATATCGCGTTTATTCAATAAACAAATAGTCTGTTCAGATGAATTTAACGCTAGAGATTGCTCAGTAATTTTTATCAACTATTTATTAGAGATTTTATCAAACCAACCATAATCATAAATGGTTTTTATATCGATTTTCGAAATAGTCCATTTGTTTAACAAATCAAGGTTTTGATGTATATCTACCTCTTTCAGTCGGGTACTTTTAGTACTAGTATCTCTTAGATCTATGATCAAGAGAATATATCTATGCCGAAATACTTCACATCAATCTCATATTTACCATGAAAGTGATTAGTTGGGAAAAAGAAAGAAAGGATTTATATTATGAAAAAAGAAAATAAGAATGAAATATAAATAAATAATATAATATTGAGGAGAGAAAATAAAATTCTTTTTTTGAGAGTAAAATAGAGAATTAGGTTGAAGTTGGTTGTCTGAAAAAATAGAAAACTCAATATTCGGAGAGTAAAATAAAGTATAAGGTTGGAGATACTCTAACATTCTGTATGTGTTACCTATGAGTAGGGGTGTTCACGGTTTGGATAAAAACCGATCTAAATCAAAAAATTGAACCAAACCGATAAAATAAAATCGTTTTATTTGGGTTTGATTTGGTTTGGTTTTAGATTTTTGAAAATCGATAGTATTTGGTTTGGTTATTGTTGCTCCCAATTGCACACGCAAGTGTACGCGGTCGCGCAAGTAATATAGTGGCTCTTAAAAGAACCAGATTATCGAACCCAAAGGACTTGTCAATTAACTATTTTTACTAAATTATATTGATCTAATGGTTTATTTAAGAGAGCCAAAAGAGAAGAATGCCAGAACAAAATAATAAAATTACTTACAATAGTTGGAAAATTCCAGGGCTGCAACATGTATTGAATTTCATGTATCATATATCATATTTTTGGCTTAGAATTAATTTCAGTTGTCAAGTTACTGGTTTATAGGGTTGATGATATGATCCGGGTTATACGCCTCTCGTCGCCTACCCCAGTTAGCTATCTAACTACATCGTTGAGCGGGAAAAATAGACTAACGATGAGCATTTATATTTCATCCTATTTCGTAACCAAGCAAGGTGTTCGTCTGGGCGTCACTCCTGAACACTAATCACCTCAAATTAATGGGTGGACCGAGCTCTCTATATTCTCTGGTCTATCTAATCCCTTCTCTCTCGATTTTAAAATTAGACAATATATTTATCTCATGGTGATTAAACACAAAATACTAAAACAAGAATATAGAAGTAACTTATAATGACAACCAAGAATTAATTCGAAAACCTTAAATAATCAACATTGAATCCGTAGCTACAGCCCCAGATAAGGGTTTTAGCTACTAATCTCTACGAAAATAAGAAGAAGAAGAAGAAAAGAACCCTAAAAAGTATTGTCAACTTTCCACTTGATGCCCTATAATTGATCTTCCCCTCTGCCCAATCTCTAAAATAATTATTTCTATGGACTATTTATAAGTTTAGAAAACCCTCAATAAAATAACTAAATCCCAATCAAATTAGGAACCCAAACCGAATAGAATTGGATTTCCTAATTTTACGCGTGAACTGTGACCGCCTCTGCACGACTTCAACAATATGAAGGTGTCATCCGCTGCTGCTGTGGAAGCATCCTCTTTTCCTATTTGAACTTTGTAACTTTATATTTTATACATTATTATATTGAATTTATTCCATTAAGTTGTCTACTTGATTTCCTTCTTCAATCTTCAATCTTTAACTTGTTTTAGCTCCAAACTTCTTCAACTTTACACCAATTTACTTCTACAAATAAAATACACTATTTAGCACAATTCTTAATATTCATGCTCAAAAAGGGCAGATATAAATAATAAATGTGAGACAAATAATAATTAAAATATATATTTTTGGCCTCACATCAATTATGATTTTATTCGAAAAAATTGAAGAAATAACCGAACCGAACCGATGAATTATATACATATATTTTATTAATATACATACTTAATATATTATTTTTATAAACAATTTTAAAGATCTTATACATATTTTCATTAAAAATTCTTTATAATTTGATTATTGAAAGTAAAAATGTCCAAGATGAAACATTTATCTTATTGATTTCATGTATATGAGTGTCTGTGACAATTCTTTGTGGGACTGAAAATGTTATTGTATTTTCCTTCTAGACCAATATAGTGAATTTTAAAGCTTTATTGATAGTAAATTTTGTGATTGAAAGTTCAGTAATTTAAGTCATTCTAACTATTTTTCGTTTTGAATGGATTGTTATCACTTTTTTCACATTTTGAATAAATTGTTTCTTTTATTTTTGTGTATGGTTAATAACCGAACCAAACCAAACTAAAATTGGTAACCACCAAACCGATAAATATATATTATATTTGGTTTGGTTTGGTTTTGATAATTTTAAAACCAATTAAGTTGGTTTGGTTTTGACCAATAACCAATCCAAACCGACCCGTGAACACCCTACCTATGAGTTATGAATTTAAATCGTGAAATTAATTGCAATTTTTTTTATCATATTTTGTAAAAGGGGGTTATCAAAGTAAATTTTAATATATATCATATATAGAGAAAAAGTCATAAAGTCACCATTGAATGTTTCGAATTTTCAAAAAGATACCTTAATGTTGCAAGTGTTCTATTACTCCACAAAAGTTTTGAATATCTTTGTAAAAGGGTCATTTTAACTCATTCCTTCACCTGATTAGACGTACGTGATGATCACGAGTTACCATAGCTTACACCCGACCCGATTTGTTTCAATAAGAGAAAACTCTTTTTCTTTTGTCTCAACTTTCCATGTCTCTTCGTGTTCTTGGTTAAACGATGGTGTGCTGATCATGTGCTTCTTTTTTTATGTTTCTTGGTCACAATTTTTGGAGGAACAAGGAATTGAAGGTTAACATGTTAGAGTTTTCTTACATTAGTTGATAGAGATCATATTGCTATTGTTTAAGGGACTATTATAGTGTAAAAAATATAGAATCAACTTATTATAGTTACTATTCTTAGGATTTCAGTGTGTTTTGTTGTGTTATTGACTAATTGCTACTGTTAGTAATTTGTTCTCTTCTTGAAAAACTTCAAATTAAATCTTGAAAAACTTCAAATTAACCTTTTCGACTGAAAATTAAAAGAGAAAATGAATTCCTACCTTATTGCGCTTGAGGATGATGATGAATTCGTCAGAGAAAGTATCAACATTGACCTTTTTTGGGAAAGATGATGAAATCGTCAAGAGAGAGTACCAATAGCTCTTTTGAGCTTTGTTATCGGGAAGATGATGTAAAAGAAGTAAATAATTAATTAATAAAGAAAACAAGCGAAACAAGACACTTTTTAATTGATTATTCACAACAAAAACATTTTTCATGCGCGTGTTGTACGTGTTCACAAATCAGGTGAGGGAATGAGTCAAAATAACCCTTTCACAAAGATATTCAAAACTTTTATGGAGTAATAGAATGCTTGCAAAGTTAAGATATCTTTTTGAAAATCCAAAACAACTTTAATGATGACTTTATGTTTTTTCTCATCACATATATAATCGCTTAATTATATATTATTAACTAAAATTACTAATACTTCTCCATTTCAAACTATATATTATTAAATAAGTTAATAATCAATTACTAATACTTCTCCATTTCAAACTATATATTATTAAATAAGTTAATAATCAATTAGTAATACTCTTCCATTTCAATTTGTCTGTCTTGCTTTACTTTTTACAGCATGTGTTGGTATTGTTGTTAAAAACAACTTATTTTTAGAAGCACTTTTTTAAAATGACTTTTTAGAAAAATGCTTTTGAAAATAATAATAATTTGTGTTTGGCTAATTCATATAAAAAGTGCTTTTAATAAATAAATTGTGTTTGACTAATCTCTTTTAAAAAGCGCTTTAAGAGTCAAATTACAAAAAAAAAAAAAAGATAACTATTATTAATGTACTTCTAATATTAAAATTATTTAATAGAGAGAAACTATTTTAAATATCTATTATAAAAAAATCAATTAAATTTTTATATTTTTAAAATTAAAATTTACATGTTTAATTTTTCAATCAATATTATATCTTTTTTGGGAGGCTGCAATCTTTAATTGTTATTTTTCTTCTTTTTTCTAATCTTGTAAAAATATTGTTATTTTTTTTTTCTAATTCTACAAAATACTACGTAAAATAATATATAATATATAAATGTAAAATAAATTATAAAATTTATCATATAAAAATAAAAAAATGAAATTCTTAAATGAAATTTAACCAAACATATATGTTAATTATTTAATAAAAAATATATTGGTAAATATGTATATATGAAAATAATATTTTAGTCTTGAGAAAAATAATTTTCTTTTGCTTCTGATTTTTTTAAAAAGCATAAATTTTTAACTTCTTCCCGAAAAACTGCTTTTACTTCTATATAAAAATAGTTTTACTTATTTGTTAATTTTTCAACAAAAGTATTTTTTTTCTCAAAATAAGTATTTCTGACCTCCCAACAACAATGTCAAGCAATTTCGTAGTTTGGTACAAAAAAAAACCTCTTTCGTTTCTTTAATAGCTCTTTAGTTCTAACTTTTCACTAGACTACAAAGACATTTTAATACATTTGTGATTTGACACGTCTTTAAATTATGACCATGCAATTCAAAAGTAGTATTTCACTTTCTTAAACTTCGTGTCAAATTAAAATTGAAACAACAAATTGTGAAGGAATAGCTTGTTAACTGTGGAAATTGGAAACTAATAGTTTGTGCATCCCATGGCTCACATGTTTTGCTACTTCTAAGGCAATTTTGAGATGATAAAATTCAAAACATATTATAAGACTTCAACTGATTGCTATGGGTCTAAATAGAACCACACGCACAAGTCAAAACTCAATGAACAATGAGCCAGCCCCTTTATCCTTCTCCACATAAATATCAAGCTTTTGTCTGCAGCAGGATTTGGTTCGAAAAACTCAGGGCCCAAAAGACATTACTTTCAACCAATCCAATAATTCTACATGATGTATTCTGTGGATTAACACAACCTAAAAATACAATCTTGGGAAGAAGTACAATGCAGAGAAATTAACAATGGCAAGGCATGTAGCTCCTCATTGTAGCACAATAAAAGCCTATAATGATTTTGCATAGAATGAGTTCTAACTAGGCAGAAAATCAGGAGATAGTTTACTTCAAATTGTTCGAAAAGGATCATAATTCTAGCGATACAAAATTTATGGGACATGTGATCATCGTCCTGGACCTGGAGTCCACTCATGTTTTCCAACGACTTGTCACTCCTTCCACATATCGGCAAATTCATCCACCTCCATAGGATTAGACAACTGATGCATCTTTCTCCTAGTCTTTGCTTTGACTTTCTTTGCATATTTGCCCGCCTTCTGTTTTTTCTCTAGTGATCGGATCTGGAGTGATGTTAATAGATAAATATTAGTAACTGTACTTAAGAAGTCAGTTCTTCCGCAATATAAAACAAATCTTTGCTCATAGGAAAAACAGTGACCGGCAAGAAGAAAAACGAATCTCTGCTCATAGGGATGAATCTTACCTGATTGGGTGCAACGTAGAATGGGTTCTCATAAAGAGTAGGGCCACCAAAGCTACCACCAAAGATCTTAATTGGGTTCAAGCAAAACCTTGGACCAACCTGCATACATAAACACACAACTTCAATATCAAACATGATAGTTTCTCTAGGACTATTCATAACTTGATTACAAACCTCAACAAGTGTCATCTTTTCCAGGTCCCCACGGTCTATTTTCTGTGTTCCTCCATTATGAGGACATGATATCTGCTCCAGAGAGTCAACAAGTGATGTGAAAAAAAGGTTACAATACTTGGTATAGATATAAAGAGAACCTTTAGAAATGACAGAAGCCTTTGTTACTACAAAGGAAAAAAGAAATAACAGAAGGCTTTGAGGTGAATGATATGCCTATTAGACATCTTTTTCCCCTTGTAGCCAAAAAATATCAAATCCTATGAGTCAGCAGATACTTGGCATGCAATTTTTACCCCTACCAAATGGACCACTAGGATTTGATTTGGAGGTTGAGGGTAGAACTATAGACTTCCTCTTCAACAAAGCAAGTGCAGTGGTAGACTGGTAGTGTGGGTTAAACGGCAGAAAACTTACATATCCATGGATTTTAAGACTAGTAATATCAGATGATCTCATGTACCACTTCTACTTAACATTTATGACTAAGAGACTGTGTATTCTCTCTGTTCCTTTCTATATTTGTTTCTTCTGGCTGTACCAATTCTCAACCTCTAATATTGGCAGAGTATTTATAATTATCCTTTTGGACCGTGTAAAGGAGGTCATCAAATTTTCTTCTGTTTTGTTTTTTGAGGAATCTTTACATAATGTATATATTTTCCGTGAAAGAAAGGAAAGGCCGAAAGGGGCAAGGATTTCACAATAGCTGGAACTCGAAGGATGAGGGTTGAACAACCTATAGCCAACCCCAAGAAATTTCCTACTGGAGGACAAAGGGGAATAATTGAAGCACACTTTGCTATGGGCAAGAGATGGATCATATAAAGAACTCATTTCTTCAAAACAGAACAACACTAGCAATGCAGGAAGTTTACTATGGTATGAGTAGTAACGAACCTGGTAATTACGGAACCACACGTGGTCGTCTAGAATTGAAAACACAATTACATGATCATAGAAAGGTTTAGATTTCCGGTGATCCTTCGGGGTTCCAAAAACCTGATAAAACGAAAGAAAAATAATGTGTTAGAATGTCATCAGAGATAGTTAAATAATCATGTCATGAGAAAGCTAAAAATTTACAGAGGGATTTACATAATGGATAATGAATGCAACTCAAACAAATAAACTATTACATTTAAACCTTCAACCTCTAAAGAAATCAGATTCAACAATTTATTTTTTTACGAAAATGCTCTAACCGTCACTTAATTTGAATAGCAAGAACGCGTTGAAGAGTCACAGCAAGCAACAAACTTCAATAAAAGAAAAGAAGTGGAAACCGAAGAAGTGCTCGTATATGATTGCAACAGCCCAACTTTTTCACTAAAAATGGCATCTTAAGTAGACCAAACAACTATATTCAAGTAAAAGTAGGTTTTCAGCTTCAGCGTCCTTAGAGGACGGAATAACTAAAAGTTTAGCTAAACATAATAGGCAAAAACTGAAACTGTACTATAAAAACCAACTGTCTACATTTAGTTACGAGGAATTATTACAAAGATTAATGCTCTGAACAGAGTCAAACTAGAGTCAAACTACCTGTATGAACATTTCTTTCAAAAGCTTCCAGTGAGGCTGTTTATCGAAATTGCTTGAGAAAGTCAAAATAGGACGTGAACCCTTCAAGTGATTTCCAGTAAGTTTTAATTCTTCCATCGTGTGCACTTCAAAAACAAATGGAAAAGTAGAATAAGTTGGACCTTTCCTCATTCAAGAGAATATCACAAGTGAGGTGAAAAATTTATTTTAGTTGACATACAATTTCAATCGCATCACAATTATACATGAACATCAGAACATGATTGATAAAAAGCATCTACTTGATTACCTGCATTGACTAAAAACTTCACGGATGGACCATTGGGGCATTTGGCCATCCACAGATAGAGGTCTTTTCCCTTCCGGCACTGAAAATAAGAAAATAGAAGATATATAAAAGCAAACATAGGATAATGACGAAAAATAGAAGAGATGAAACCATAGCTTCTAAAGGATAAAAACCAAAACGTCGTTCAGCAGAATTTCTATTCAAATGGACAAAACAGATAGAGGCAATTCCATAATCACACGTTAAGTATATTTTCTAGAACAATAAGTCCTAAAGCCTCTATTAGCCAAAATGATATGCTTATGGTATTCTCTGCAACAACTCGAACAGCCTTTGCTATCTGCCATGAGGTAATTTCAAGAGGCTGTCCTTCTCCCACCTGAGAAAATGAACTTGCCTAAGATTTCATTCTTCTCCAGGTTACTCAATCCAAAAGTAAGTCCTTCACAAACCCGAGCATTTGACCATTAAGACAAGCAATTTTATGGCTGTTTTGGTGCATTGTGGGATGATTGCACCAGGGTGAAGGCAAACAGTGGTGGGAATATTTGGTTGCCTATAGAAGAGGTATAATCTTTTATAACGAATGTCCACACTAGCAATGAGCTTAACATGCATTTCCATCTTTTGAATGCTTCAGCGCACTATTTTATGGTTTTAATCTTTTGATTAGGTGCATCTAGAACTGGAGACATCAACAGGATACAATGCATATGACTACTCCAACTGATACTAGGTTGTAGGCTTGACCAAGAACAACCTACAGTTTTTTTTATAACCAGGAGTAACCTAAACTTTACATTATATATGCATCTTTGGCGCACAGGTAGTTTAACAAAACTCTTTGTTTGCTTTATTTTAAACAAAAAGGCTAAAAGAGAACAGAACTTACCAATCAAATAAAACAAAGAGGGACAGAGCAGAAATTGAAATCCGAAACTTCATATGAAGTCGCAGTCAAAATGCAAAAAGGTAGCAGTGAGTGCTTCAATCAGGCTGATTGTTTTCAGTACATAAAAAATATTGAGAGCACATGAGTAGGAATAATGGGCAAATTAAACCAAACCAGAAGAATAGAATTAGGAAGTTGTCCAATGCATGAGGAGTTCATACAATCCTAAATCCTAAAAATCTAAAAAACGGTGCTAAAAGTAGCTGTCCCGATATTCAATTTAAGCTCAATTGAAAGGCATCTGAAAGAACTAAGTCACAATGACAAGAGGTGGGTTGCTGTGAATTTGTGATGCTAGGCTAAACTTACCGAGTAATTGTTGTAGCACTAATATAATGCCTTTTTTTTCAAAACATTAATTTAATAGAGTGGTAAGAGAATGTGAGTTCCTTCTTCTGACAATTGAAATAGCAAAACAACAAAGAGATTGCAGAGATCACAAGTAATACGGCACAGCATGTCAATTAACCAAGTATCCTCCTCTAAACATGATAAAAATAGAAGTTTACAGAGAACTAGGACCGAAGGATGCACAGACAAGTTAAATACATGCAGCCACTATTAGACCTTGCATCAGTGTAATAGCCCGCAAATCACATAAGAGAGGTCCCGTAAATCACACAAGAGAGGTATGCTATGTAACAAGCCTTCAAACAAGCTCAAGTAACACCAAATCTTATAGCAAGAAAACTGAAACAGCAAGGATACCTCAAAGAACAAACAAGAGGAACAGCTCTTCAACTCAACTAGCTCATTCAAGGTTGCACCTTTAGCATCTTTAGACTCCACCTTGTTATCCTTCTTACAGTGAGGCAAAAGGGACACCAAATTCAACATTAAATGCCGATACCTAAAATCCACAAAAACCCAACAACAACAAAAATCAATCTTTTTTATTATTTACAGCAACCCTTTTGACTAAAAAGCTTAAAAAACACAAACCTGTAGCTAATACGACGAGAACAAGTCACCAAAACTTTCTCTTTATTTCTAAAAGTAACTACTGAAGTCTCTTTGTTTTCTTCAGTAGAACCATCTTTAAAACCTAAAAGAGTTCTCTTAGGCCTTTCTATTGCAGTTTCTTCTATGGCTGCAGCCTCTGTTTCTGTGTGCTTCCGCTTCTTTCCCATGGAAAATCTTCAAGAATTTGCTTCAGAGAGAAAAGCGGCAGGGGTTTAAGCCAAATTAGGACTGTATTTTGTATTTGTAAGGATTTCAATTTGGGCTTTCTTTTTGGGCTTGTTAAGCTATTGGGCTGCTACATTGTCATAAGCGCAAACAACACAAATTTTACTAGTTTAGAACCTAATCACGTGTTTTTTCGTGTGTTTTTTGAATTACCATTTGTATCAAATTTCAATCCCCATAGACTAGATAATTACCATTCGTATCAAATTTCAATCATCATAGACATATATCTAGTGTTGTTGACATGTATTTGGGATATATTGACTCTCTCACTCGTCTCTCTCCCCGTGTATCAATATTTCATAATCAAAATGTAACTGATAGCAAAAATATATGTATCTTGATTTATCTGACTTGAAATCAATAATATGTAAAGTATAGAGAGAATTAATAAATATAATAGGAATATGTATGTAACTAGATGGTTTTTCATTGTTATTAATAGTGTACCAAATTACTCCCTTTGTCCCTTTTACTTGTCAAATATTTCTTAATTTGATTTTCCTTTTTACTTGTCATCTTTGACAAATCAATTAATAGGGGTAAATGGTAAACCATCATATCAATTATTATTATTTTAATAACTGTGTTAATTGTCAAGTCAAAATTTAACAACTAAAAAGAAAAGAAAAGAGTATTACTTATATTTTTCGGTAATATTTTAGAGGTCGTTTTGATATAATATATTGAGAAAACAATACCCATAATTAATTTGGGTATTAATAATTTCTTATTTGATACACATTTTCAATTCTGAGTAATATTTACACGTAGAAGGATATCAAATAGAATGTTATATATATTTTAAAAATGTTATCGAATGAGAAATTAGTATTACCCAATTTTATTTTAAAGGGTTGATTTTTATAAATAAATATTTTTTGTTAAAAATTATGCAATATATATTATTTTTTAATACACAAAATCAAACACTAATATTTAAAATTTACGTAAAAAGTTTTATAAATTACAATAATTAACAATTTAAAATATTAAAAAATAAAATAAAATTTGATTGATTCTCAAAAATTCATATATGTCATATAATTAGAACAAAAGGAGTAAAATATATTATCTAAAACTTACGTACTTTAGATTGAAATAATTAACAACTTAAATATTTTAATAACCTATAAATTTTTTTAGCCAACTCTTGAAATTAGACAATAAAAGTAACATATATCATGTGAAAATTAAGTAAAATATATACTATCAAAATAATTAACAATTTCAAAAATATCATAAAAAAGAATATTAAATAGAGAAAAAGGACATATATATCTCCGAACTATCAGAAGTGGTATGTCCTCTGTCATACTTTTGAGACATTGATGCCTCTGCCGTCAAAAATTAGAGCATATATACCCTTTATACCAAAACATTTGAACTCTCAAAATTTTCTTTGCTATAAATTGAAACAGAAGGAGTAACAGATATTATGTGAAAATTATATAAAAAGTAACAACTTGAAATTCCATCTGTTTAAGATAAATTAGAAAAAAATAAAGGGAAAAAGGACAAATATACCCCTGAACTATCATAAATGGTATGTAAATACCATCCGTCATACTTTTGGGACATTGGTGCCCCTACCATCCAAAAACTAGAACATATACCGTTTATACTAATGGACATACACGTGTCATAATCTTATCCACCAAATCCGACATTTATCGACGGATAAGATTGTGCCACGTGTCTCTATTTAGTCTTCCGTTAGAGTGAAGGACATATATGCTCTAGTTTTTGGACGGCAGGGGCATCAATGTCCTGACGATCATTTACGATAGTTCGAGGGTATATTTGTCCTTTTTACCAAAAATAAATAAAGTAACATATATTAGGTCTGTGCTTTATACCGGGGCTAGAACTTCGGCCATGGGTATTTTGGTCCTTTAAAGCTCACGGTTCATTCTTCTATTCCTTCTCAGTTTTCACTCCATTAACATTTTTACATCGCCTTCATCAGATTTGTTTGGTTTTTATCTCTTCCCAAGTATGTATGTATCTTTTGTG
>JAJONY010018482.1:0-36488 GCA_029582405.1 Solanum gandarillasii
TTGATAAGAAAGCCAACCACTACATAAGTCGGCATTCATTTAGAAGATTCCCTTCCTGGGTAGGGAAGAGAACGAAAATGAACCTCTCTTTGATCCCCCTTTCCGAGTAGGAAAGAGAATGAAAATTTGGTTAAGACATTTTGATAAGAAAGCCAACCACTACATAAGTCGGCATTCATTAAGAAGATTCCCTTCCTGAGTAGGGAAGAGAACAAAAATGAACCTCTCTTTGATCCCCCTTTCCGAGTAGGAAAGAGAATGAAAATTTGGTTAATTTTGATTTGAGGATCTTACGCGGCAATATCTATTTTAAAACCCCAACAAATCTATATTTGTGTTTGTATAAAGTGATGAACTCTCTATTAGAATCTTTTTAAACTCGAAATCTTTGATTGATCCAAAACGACAGGACCTATCCATCACACCATCATAACTCTCAACCTGTCCTTTTTCTCTATTTATGTAGTATTACTCTCAACTTGTCCTTTTTCTCTATTTATGTAGTATGATAAGACAATCTTTAATTGATTAAAGTTATATGTACTATGATGAGAAAAAGACTTTAGTTGATTAAGATGGACCCAAAGATAAGAAAATCTCTAAGCAAAGTACAAGCATTATACAAAAAAGAAGAAAAAAATCTGTGATCTTGTTAACACAAACCAAGACAATATCTTTATCTAAACAATTACAATATCATCACTAGCACAAACACACACATAAAAACACACCACACATATCCTTAGGTACATAATATCTTACATTATTTCTTGTTTGTTTTCACTAAGGTTAAAAAAAGTCCTAATCCTAGACTTCATAAGCAGGAAACCTAGACTCAAATGGCTCAACAAGATCCAAAAACAAACAAGCCATTCCTCCAATTCCTTCAAACAAAGAAAAAGGATGATCACCTTTATGCATAATACCTTCACATATTAAAGTATGAGCTCTATCATGTAGAAAACAAGCAAATGCTTTTGCTTTGTATAAATACTCCTCTTTCCTTATTAGCCTATATAGTGATAGAAAAACATAAGCATTTCCACTTATTCCATGACAAATCCCGACTCGTTTGAGTAAACCGCGTCTCCATACAACCTCCATTGCTTCTCTAGCTGCTTCGAGAAATTCATCATCACCAAAAGCCTGAACACAATATCATCGAGGTTTCAAGAGTGATATCGCTATAATAGTATAGTCATAAAATTAATCTTTGTCATATAACGTTACGAGTAATTGTAACTATATGCTAGTATTAGGTAGCAGACACCTCGTAAAAATTAGTCAAGGTGCACGTAAAGCAATGTGACAAAAACTTGTACCTTAGCTGCTTTTGCAAGGGTAAGAGCAACACCAGGAGCACCATGACACCAATGGACAAGAACATCTGATTCATCTCCTTCACTAGTACGATAATTTCCACTCGAAAATCGATTCTTGATCATGTACCTTAATGTTCCTTTAACATCTTCAATTTCATCTTGTTTCAGTTCCATCTCTAGTAAAACATTCATAACACCAGCTAATCCATGGGCTGCTCCCCAGTACTTTTTCCCCCTCGATTCGTACATTAAAGGAGATTTAAAATTTTCTAATTTCGACAGTTTTCTACCTGCCTTGATGAGTTCATTCACAACTGCTCTCTGTATAACAAAATTTGAATACCAAGTTATAGTAAGAACATAAAAAAAATGGTCCCTCGTATTCAAAAGTAAGTTCAAAGTAGTCCCTCAGATATAGTCCTGAACAATTTTAATCCATTAAGTTTGTCAAACGTCAACACTTTTAGTATCCGTCAAATATATACCAACACATACAATGTCAATATCTGTTATATTTAAGGGACTACTTCGAAACTACCTCGAACATAAAGGATCATTTTTGTCATTTTCTCGTAATTAAGCTAATATAATTGAGTAGTTAAATTTGATAATTACCATTTGGGAGATGGATAATGTGCCTTTGCCAAGATGTTTATTTAAGAAAGAACATGCCCATAAGTACCCTGCTCTACCATAAAACAAGTCATCTCCAAGATCTATTGGAAGTTTAATCTGAAAAAAAAAACAATCAAATCACAAAATTAATACGCAGAACATAAATATACGAGCATACAATATGCGTGAATGAAGAATTTACGTTATATACATCATCAGTATAAGACAATTCGTATCACCATTAGGTCACATTTACCTTGTTATAGCATATAATCAAAATTACAAATTCTCACATTTTACTACTAGATTCAAGTCTAACTAGAAAAATAATCGAATCACATTATCATACGAATAAGTTTGAATACCTCCTTGAATTTAGTCAAAAATTGTTGACATAATTGATCATCACCATTATTCTTTGCAGCAACAGCACCAAGAGCGTAAATACCTGCGTGCCCGCCTATAAATGTAGGTGGTCTGCATATATTTAACCAAATCTACGTTCAAACGCCTACTAAATTCCGAACACATAATTTCATAATTTGAATATCGAATTTGCCTTTCATCACACATTCTATAATAATACCATGACAAATTATGATATAAAGCTTAAATGTCGAAAATGACATACTTTTATTTACTTAATTATGTCTTTAGACGTACCCAGAGCCATTGCAAGCGGCGTCACATGTCTGAATAATATCGGAGCAATTGCTAGATCATCGTTGTTTCGAGTAATTTGCTACGATTTGAATAGTAAATGACCAGTCCCTAAAGTTCCAGTGTAGAGTCTATAATAATTTACATGTCTTCCTTTTGCTGCCCATGTCTCCCTCACAACCTTATTTAGGAAAAACAAAATTAGTAACACACAAAAATTAATGAACTCAAATGCAGACAAACTCGTAAATTAAGTATGAAAATTGCAAAACATAAATATATACTCATTATGAAGATCTTTAGGAAGCTCAATCTAAATTTGTAGATGGATAATGAGAAGACTATTGACATCAACAAAAAAAGCTCGAAACAATGAAAAATCATGAAGAACAATAATTTCAGTGTTAATTTATTTACTGTGGCCCAATCGGGCCCCAATTCTGGATTGCCCTCTCCAATTTTTTTATCTCGTTAAATGGTGTTTCACATGCTATAGAGGCTTGCACAGAAAACAATTTCGAAAATCATTTCAATTTAGTAACACACAAAAATTAATGAATTAAATATATACTCCTCTATCCCAATTTATACGACACACATATTTTTAATCAGGCTAAAAAATAATGACATATTTGTTTATTTGACAACATTACCCATGTTGAATTGGAGGACGGAGGTAGTAACCCACATCCGAATTCACTTGCTCAAATAAGTATTTGTGTCAATAAATTCATTAAATATATAAAAATACTAATTTAAAACCCAATAATTACCACTTGTATGGCAAAATTCAGAACCTATTAAATTAAAATCCTAATTTCACCTATGGTTAAATCTCACTTATTAGCAAAAAGTGTATACTCATAATCTTTTTAAGGATGATTTTAAAACATTTTAAATTCTCTCTATATTGCTTAAACATTATATCAGGTCATACTACATACATCACATAAATTGAAACGAAAGAAAATCCCTAATCGATCATGAATTTATATTAGACTAATCTTTTGAATGAAGCTCTCACGCTCGTTCTTCAATATACATGTTATGAGTTTGAATGAACCTAGTAAATATGTAAACATATTAAATCAAGTATTCAATAGTGAGTTCGATGTCATCTAAAATCAATAAATTTTAAATTTTGAACCCGTCTGACATCTTTTCACAAGAGTTATATGTTTTATCTCAATAAATAAAAGAAGAAGTTAAAGAAAAGAATACTTCATCTTTGAGGTTGATAGCATCTGGCTTGAGCCTCTGAGAAATAGTGTCGTAAGGAAGTGAAAGAAGTTTAGATAAAGAGTCTTTTGCATTTTCAGATACCAATTCTTCAATTGTAAGGTCACCCATTTCATTAGGGTAATAACGTTCTGCCATCTTTGAGATTTATTTTTTGTGTCTAAACTCAAAAATAGTATAATTTTTGTTTAGAAAGATGGAGTCAATTGAACATATATATATACAAAACTTTAAGAGTTATCTAGATTATAAGATGTAGTATCTTTTTTTTTTGGAGACTTGTAGAAGCTAGTAAGATAAGTACAGGAAGAAACAAGAATGCACCGCTAACATGGTTTATATGACACTATTTGATTAATCACGGTATTTAAGAAAAAAATAATTTTTTTAAAATTTGTGATCTCAAAAAAGTTATAGATATTTGTGATTATAAATCCTCTTTTAGGTGAAAGGAGATTTTAAAATCAAATTATTAGAATACTAGATATAGAGAAATATATCTTCTTTTTAGAATTGACTAAAAAAAACATGTTACATAAATTGAAACAGAGAAACTATTCGTTATGATTCTAGGTCAAAGGTATGAAATTTGAATCCCATATTAGTTTAATGGGAGTTGATGTGAGATTTATACAATATTCGACTCTTCCATCTTAGTAACTAATTTTTGAGGTGTGATTTTTGTAATTTATTTTTCTACCTTACAAGTTTGGTAGAGTATAATCCTACAAGTAGAGTCTGACAAGGTAGAATATACGTAGACCTTACCCTTGTCTTAATAATACATCATGTGTAAAATTCATATATGACATATATTATAGTACTGTTTTCAAGCTATAGCAGTAGATTTAGACTTTCAAACTATAGCATTAAAAATTTCAGGTTATAACAAATTCACAAAAAAAAAGAAATGTTTTTATTAATTGGAAAAAACTTAAAAAATAAATAAAAAGATACACGAAAATTTAAAAAAAAAACGGAATTAGAAATAATAAAGTAAAAAACTGAAATTGTGGCATGTAATTTAATTTGAACTTATTGTAGATAATTAATGATTAGCATGAAATAAGGGATCCAAACAAATTAACAATATTTTTTATCATTAATTCACTCAAAATCAGTTAAACTAAAATAAAAAATCAGATCATATCCTTTTTTTATTCAACGTTTCTCTCTCTTAATTCTTCAGCCTAAAAAATTACCAGAATCGAGTAATTGAAGGATTTTTTCATTAAAAAAAATTGATTTTTATTGAGATGGACAATTACGTATCAATTCTAATTAAACATGGTGGAAGATGGGATCCTTCGGGTTAGTATTTATTATTGTTTAGTGTTTGTTTTTAAATTACATTGAAATGAATTTTTTTTTATTAAACTGTAAATCATCTCTATGTTTAAGATGATATCATTACTTGTTAACTGTTGTGAAATGTATAATATTAGTGATTTTCTGTTTTTGTGATTGTTTTGTGTATTTTTTTTCTTAAAGTATAAAGTAATTGTATATTTATGAATGAATTTAATAGAATTATTGGAAAGAAATTTGTAAGAAAATGTGTTTCGTAAGATGGAAAAATAGTTATTTGGATTTTTGACGAATTGTATAACAAGTGTTTTAAGTTGGTATTAAATTTTAAATTTTAGTGTGTTATATTAGATGTTGTCATTTCTGAAGTAATTAGTGAGTTAGAAATGAATTATTTGATACGATAAGATATAGATATTTGTAATGTATGATTATTTGTTGTATGAAATGTGTATAAGTAAGTTTGAAAGTTGTTATGAAATAATATACTAATATAACTTCAAAATTGAAAGCATCTTTTTTTTTTCACGACAATGAGCTTGTATTGAAACCATCTCACATTATGCATTAGCATCATTCAAAGCTATCTATTTATATATAGCCACCAACACACGCTCTAGATCCCTAATTTCCAACCCCAAAATTCATTTTTTTTTTAAATCTACTTTCAGGGCCTCAATTGTTCCACAAGTCAGAAATTTACAAGAATGTGATGAAAGGGTTTCCAATCATTAGTGACCCTTGTCTTCCTCATCGAAATGTAGGTTCTCAATTCCTTTCAGTGTGGATTCGTAGTTCTTCACACCAGGGCCAATTGAAAGCATCTTAATTTATGATAATATGACAATCTGAGACATTTATGTGAAAATAACATAATTATGATCATGAAAATACTAGCATGCTTTGAGTTCATGAACATATCATTGAAAATATTGAATTATAAACAATTCATGCTTAATAAAATCAATCATGAAGAAGAAATAAAAATTTAACAAAAACCTAGAAGATATCATGAAACGCTAGACTTGAGAATTCATGGCTTGAAGAAATTAGGGCTTCTTTGGGACTCAATGGGGGAAGAAAAAACCGTTGATGAAGCTTCCACATATCCTAATTGAAACCCTAACTTGAATTGGGAAGAAGAGACTTAAACCTTGAAATCCTTGATCTACTGTTGGTAGAAAATTGAGAGAGAAGAAATTTGGATTTAGAAAAGTGAGAGTGAATGGGGAGGTGAGGGTATTTAGGAATAAGTTATTTGCTCTTAGAATAGGTCAAAAACAAAATAGTATAGGAATTAAATTAGTGGGAGAAGGCTGAAATAACTCTGACTTAAAATTGTTAGAACCATCTTCACGAACCACTATACAGTCTGTACAATATGGACCGTAAAAGTGTCTATAGAATGTTTTTGAGCTTCTTAATCCTAAGTGTAACTTTCACGGAAGCTTCTATGAATCGTACAACTTTCCACGGTCCATATAAGTTTCCGTGAAAGACAAGGTTCATGAGTCCTTAGGGGTCTGGTTCACTTATGTATGAAATGTATATTAAGAAAGTATGAAATTTGTATGAAAGTGTGTCCAGTAATCTTAAAAAAAACGTTTTTTAAAATTTTGACGAATTGTATGATAAGTGTTTTAAGGTTGTATTAATTTTGAAATTTTATTGTTGATATTTTTGTATGAATTTGTGTGACATTAATGAAGTATTTTCGTAAAAAAAATGTACATATTTGTTGTATGAAATTTATATTAAAATAGTATGAAAGTGTTTGGAATGTACTATTTGAATGATATTTGTATGAAAAGTTTTTTGATTGAATATAAAAATTATTTTGTAATGTTCTGTCTGTTTGAATGATATTTGTATTTCGAATTGTTTGTTTATAATGTGAGATTAATTTGTAATTTTTTTAATGAAACAAGGAATTATGTCGATTTTCAAATGAAGGTGGTTATATACGATTCTTCTAGTCTTTATAGTGGTTTAGTAAGTGCGATAACATCACAGCTTATGATAGATACTCATAAAACCAAACCTGCAGCGCTATATGGAATTGACTGAATTTGAAAGAACTAGGATTATTTTCCAATCTATGACTGCAAGCTTTTAGAGTTAATCTAAAATTTTCATTGCCCTAAGAGAAATTGACATATTCACCGACTCAACCAAATCAAAATACAATTTAGGAATGGTTGTTTTTGAGGCCTCTGAACCAGTCAAAAATGAAGAAATGAAGTACAAGATGCCAATTTTTAAAATGTCTTCATTCTCAAAAAAGTCAGGTTGTTTAAACTTATTGAAGAAGTCTGACTTAGGGACTTTGTTCATTTCTCCAAAATATTCAAGGATAAGTCTATTGGGAATAGACGGATCTGAGATAAAATAAGAATGAAGTCCACATTTAAGACCAGTTACTGCTGAAAATTCCTTGATTTTGAATCGTAATTCTATACCGTTTATTTTAATAACAAACATGTCATCTCGGACATTTTCTTTTTCAAGAATCATCAAATGCCGCAGTAGTTGACATTGAATCTTTATATGGTGCATGCCATAAAATAAACCAAAAGGTGTTTGTTCGAGAAATTGTTGAAATCTCTCTTGCCCAAGAAAAGTCAAAAGATCAGCAAACACATTCATGTTGGTACATGAAGACCAGTGTGTGTCTCTTCCTTTCCTATAAAATAAAATTGTGTATAACATTAAAAGATACTACATACACATATTATTCAGTTTCATACAGAAATATCATTTTCATACACATATTATTCGGTTAAAATACACAAATCATACATAACTTAACAGTTTCACATTTCATACACACTTCATACACATAGAATTCAATTTTCATTCCAGCAGTAACCATAATTCACATTTCACACACACTTCATATACAGTATGCATAAAGAAATGACATAAATTATATTCACATTTCACACACAACAACATACACATATTATTTACACACACTGTATACACAATTTTCTTTTCAGCAATAACCATAGTTCACATTTCACACACATTTCATACACAATATTTATAAAAAATATGACATATATTATATTCACATTTCACACACACTGCATACACATATTATTCACACACACTCCATACATATATTATTCACACACACTTCATACACTTACTATTCAAAAAATTCCAGGAGTACCTATACAATACAGAGTAGTTAAATAAGATCATAAAATTTGAAAACAAAATTAATAATTCATATGCATATCAATGTTGTATCATAATTCATGCAAAATACATCATTTAAAATTTATAATCAAATGCATAAACATTTTATTCAGATTTGGAACAAATTTCAGAAAAACAAAAATTTGAAAACAACAATAATAATAATAATGTGATATAAAAAAATAACTATTTTGAGTAATGTGAAAAATAAATTAAATAAATTACTTACCTTAACTACTTTTTTGGGCTTTTTGGATTTTGATAATTCCGGTTCATCCTTTTTTGTTTTTCTTGTATAAGGTTTTGATGCTTCAACGACTTCAACCTTTGTTGCTTTTTTTTGTTTTCTTCTTTTTTGTTTGACCAACAAAATTCGAATCTGAGTCGGAATCAGACTCTGAAGGGGTTTTAACAAGTTTTTTCCCCCTTCATCTTCTTCCCCATTTGATTTGCCGTAGTCGCACTTTGGTTTGCTTCATTATTTTTATCTTTTTGATTCTTCGAACGAGATGGACCACCGGTGTCTGAAATTTGAACAGTTTTAGACGGGGTGTTTGAGATAATATATTAAATGATGGAGCATAAGCATCATCAGTTGAAATTCCGTCAAATCTGGGGCTCTTTCGTGGAGTTACAATTTATTTCTTAGACATGATGATGAATAATCGTGGGTAAGATGGGTAATCAGTTTTGATGTTGGACTAGATGAGGAAGAATGGAGAAAGTTTGATAGTGGGTTGTGGGTTGAGTCGTGTGGGAGTGAAGAAACGTGTGGGATGGTGGTGTGATCGATGATTGGGGATGGTAACGGTAAACAAGGAAAAGAAATCCCTAAAATTGGGTAACTGAAAATTTTAGTTTTTTCAAAAAGGAAGTAAATTAATTATCTATTATTAATTAATAATAAAAACTATAAATAGATTAATAATTTATTAAATAAATATAATATAATTTTAAAATAAAATAAAATTTAACTAATATGACATAGCCCGTAAATAATCTGTTATAAGCAAGAAGTTTTTAAAAGTAGGTTTAAAACCCATAATATTTACTCTTAAATGTGTATATGAGGTGATTTTTCCTACATCATATGGTAATACATCCACCTTACATAAAGATTTACATAGCTAATTCTACAATCTACAACATTTTCTGCATGTACAAAACTAGAGCTCATAAGCAGGAAACCTCGTTTCCATTGAATCTATCATGTCGAAAAAGAGCTAAGTCATTCATCTCATTTCTTCAAACAACGAGTATGAACGATCACCTCCATGCATAACTCCCTGATACGAGTGTTTGAGCTCTAGTGTGCAAAAAGCACGCGAAGGCCTTTGCCTTGTACAAGTACTCAACTTTACTTGTCAAACGATATAGTGAAAGAAAGACAGGAATTTCCACTAACACCGTGCAAATTCCAACTCGTTTGAGTAAGTCTCGATTCCAAATCACCTCAGCTGCTTCTACAGCTGCCTGCAGAAACTCGTTATTGCTGAAAACCTGAAAAGTTACGACAATTATGAGCAGAAAGCCTTTCCAGGAACATGAATTTCATCTCATGTCAACGAGGATTGAGGAGTTATAGTAACTATTAGGATTACTGTCTCTGATAGTGATTACTCCATACCTTAGTTGCTTGATTAGAGTAAGGACAACACTTGAAGCACCATGACACCAATGCACAAATCTGTCAGATTAACTTCCTTCACTTGAGGGAAAGCGATTTCGGATCATGTAATGCAGTGTGACCTTCACATCTTTCAGTTCCATCTCCATAAGTACATGTATTATCCCAGCTAGCTCATGAGCAGCACCCCAGTATCTTTTTCCATGCCATTCATACATCAATGGACATCTTCCTTTCCCTATTTTTCGTCCAGACTTTATAACCTCAGTAACAACTGTTAGTTCCATAAAGGATTTCCAAAGAAATAAGGAGCCATTCATAATAAGGAAACATAAGACGTCGGATGTGATTGAATTTGTGAAGTTTCTTACAATTCGGGCCATTGCTTCTCTACCAATATTTTTGTGTAAGAATGAACAAGCCTACAAGAAACCAGCCCTCCCATACAACAACTCATTAGGAAGATCTTTAGGAAGCTCAATCTACATTTGTAGATGGATAATGAGAAGACTATTGACATCAACAAAAAAAGCTCGGAATAATGAAAAATCATGAAGAACAATAATTTCAGTGTTAATTTATTTACTGTGGCCCAATTGGGCCCCCATTTCCGGATTGCCCTCTCCAATTTTTTTATCTCGTTAAACGGTGTTTCACATGCTATAGAGGCTTGCGCGGAAAAGAATTTTGAAAATCCTTTCAATTTAGCCTATTTTGCAATGCACTTCAAAATTCTATCGTAGTCAAATCGACCCCTTCACACCAAATTCAATATTAGGAGTTCTTAAATTCTTAGAGATGTTTTATTAGACATTTCTAGTTCAAACTAATTCGATTAATATCGGAGCAGAGTGTAATATCATCGATGTTTTGAGTAATTTGATATGATTTGAATAGTAAATAAGTCGTTCGTAAAGTTCAGTATAGAGTTTATAGTCATTTACATGTCTTCCTTTTGCTGCCCATGTCTCCCTAACAACCTTATTTAGGAAAAAACAAAATTACTAACATACGAAAATTAATGAATTCAAATGCAGACAAACTCGTAAATTAAGTATGAAAACTGCAAAACATAAATATATACTCCACTATCCCAATTTATAGGACCTACACTCTTTAACTAGTGTTGGACACGTGCGTTGCACGTGTGTCCTATGTTAATTTCTATAAACATATTTTGATGATATATACCATTTTATAAAACAAATTCGTGCAATAAGCAATAAAAAATGTAATTATGGAAAATGTAATTAAATTCATTTTGAAGAATAGTCTCAGGGGTCATTTGGTACAAAAATTAATAGCGCATGGATTAGTAATGCAGGGATTAACAATGCAGGGATTAGTAATGCAGAGATTAGCAATGCATAGATTATTTTTTATCCTGTGTTTGATTTATTGCTTCTTATCTAATCTAGTGTTTGTTTTAACACTCTACAAAAAAACTTCTTTCCAATTATGTCTTTGAATTATTATGAGATTTTCTATTTCATGTAATTGGGTCGAGGTACATAAGTGAGTGACTAGGGGTGTTCATTGTTCGGTTTGAATCGGTTATTAGTTAAAACCAAAACCAAACCAACTTAAATCGGTTTTTAAATTTCTAAAATCAAACCAAATAAAAAAAAATTGTCTGTTTGATTAGATTTTTTCGGTTTAAAAGTAATAAGTGTGTTGATGACATACGCATCTCGATAGACAAAAACACTTAGTACATGCATAATTCACAAATAAGCTATTACACGAACAAAGTGATTCATCCAATGTACCAAGTTTCAGAAACTAAAAAAACTCATTGTCAATAGCATAAAGTTGGTTCAATATTTTGGAGATCTCAACTTTTCAATAAAATTACACCTTAAAATATTGAGAAATTACTTCTCAAAAAGAAACCAATATTTCATAGTCAAAACTAATCAATTACCATCTTCTTTAGCTTGAGCTTTAAATTATTCAATGTTGCATTAGAAAATTTTATAAAGAACAGAGAAAGTGTGATCTTTAAAGGAATGAATATTGAGGGATTTAGACTTGTGGTTTTAATAGTTGGGCTAAAATATAAGTGTTGAGCTTCAGAAAATAGTAAAATTAAAGACTTAAGTTAATTAAAATTTATCAAAATACTTATATTTTATTTATAAATAATTATAAAATTTATATATATATATATATATATATATATATATATAACTTCTCAGTTCGGTTTGGTTATTTTTGCGGTTAATTTTTAGTAAAACCAAAACCAAACCAAATAATATCGATTTTTCAAAATTTAAAACCAAATCAAACCAAATATCGATTTTTTAAATCGGTTTGGTTCGGATTGCGGTTCGGTTTGGTTATATAACCATAACCATGAACAACTATATACATAACTACCGACCAATATTATTTTTTTGTGGCCTTCGAACTAGCTAGAATAAGCACTTTTGTCTCCATGTTTGCTATTTTCTCACTTGAATTATTTGAAGATAAATAATTATCATCTGAATAAATTTATCTCACAAAACATCAATTTCCAATTTTTTTAAAAATAAATAATTTACTATTAAAGCCGAAAAGACGATAAATAATAGTAAAATCGAGTAAACCGTCTACATTTACCCATAAAAATGGCAAATTATAATTTTAATATGTATACAATTTTATAAATTATTTAAAATACAAAGTCAATTTCAATAAAAATTAGAATAGTTGTATCATTATACCTTTAATTCAACCAAAAACACACTTTTATTCTTTGACATATATATAGCAACATATGCCAACGAATATATGTTGTTCTGCCATCCTATAAACGTATACACACACTCTTATCTATTCATACGTTGCTACGGTAGGTCTCAAATATATCTTCTATATATCTAGTAGATTATGAAAGAAATATAGAAATGATTAATGCATACATTTACGGTCTTTTAAGTGAGTTAATACAAATATCATACGGTGATGTATTTATTTTTTCAATTAGTAAATATTAAACAATTCATATTTCAAATATTGTATGGACTTATTATATTAGATTTTTTTTTACTTGTATTAGATTTATTTAGCAACAAACAACTTTCTCTAAATAATAAAATTTGTTAGCTAATTTATTTAAATAAATTTACTAGTACACATATAAAATAAAAAAAAATAAAAAAATGATTAAAAGGATTTGAGGGATATTTTTGTCTTTACATAGACTAATCCCATGGTATTAAATCCTATGCATTGCTAATACCACCAAATGGAATGTATTAGTTATACATCTTATAGGGTGTATAACTAATCCATGAATTAGTTATACATAGGCCCAAAATTCCTATCAAACATAGTACTAAATAATACCATACCTAATACATGGACTATTTCTCCTAATACTCCCTACCAAACGACCCCTAAGGACCCGTTTGGTAGGCGGTATTAAATAGAATAATCCATGGATTAAAATTTAGTCCATCTAATACATTGTTTGGTTAATTCATTTAATTTAATCCATGGATTGCTTATCCACCATATGTGGTCTTATCTTATCCCTAGAAAATGGAGGGATAACTAATCCAAGGTTTGTTAAACCTTGGAAAAGACCCCTAAATGACTAAATTAACCCCTTATTCCTTTTTCTAAATTTCTTTTGTAATTTAATTTCCTTTTTATTTATATTGGAATGGTTATAAATGTTCTTTTTTTATTCTCCAAATCCGTTTAGTGTAATTTAATGACTTCACTAATATTTTTTTCTCCATTTTTTCTTGAATTATTTTTTATTCAAGATAGTTTGTCGATTACCCATTTGAACTATTTGTTTTTTTTTTTAAAAAATAAGCTTTTGGTATTGAACAAAATAAGTAGTCTTAAATCTATGTTAAGTTTAAGATATACTTGACCAACAAAAAATTAAAAATACACCGTGCCATCAATGATCTTCTTAGTGGTACAGCACACCTTAAAATTAATAACAATTTTATGTGTGTGTATATATATATTTGATTTAACTAATTAAATGGAATAGAAAATCCTACAAAAAAAATTGTCAGGTCCGGCGGTTATCTACCTTGACTCAATTACATGAAATAAACACTCATAATAACACAAGGGTATAATAGGAAAGAAATTTCTTGTAGAGTTTTAAATCAAACACAAAATTAAATAGAAAGTAGTGAACTAAACACTTGACAAAGAATAATTCCTGCACTACTAATCCCTGTATTACTAATCCCTGCGTTACTAATCTCTGCATTACTAATTCATGCATTATCAATGTTTGTAGTTTAAAACTGTCGGTGACCAAAAATAGTAAATACAAAAACTGATTGAGAATGTTAAATAAATGTACATTTATAAATATTGATCAAAAGGAATATCATAAAATGAAAACAAAAATCTATTAACACTTTGATACCAACCTTTAATAAAGCTTTTGATTTTGTAAAACTATGTCAAATGTCAAACAAAAATAAAAAGACAACTTCTATTATCACACACAAGATTAGGTCAAAAATAATGAATCAAACAATTAAGAAAAAATAATCTCTATATTACTAATCTTTGTCTAACGAAACCTTGGGTCATTACGACCCTTTTATTAATAATTTCCCCCAAGCACCAAATTTCCGAAACTGACGAAGACAACTTCTGCAAGTCCTTTTCCTTCGTCTTCCCCCTTTCCGTCAATGTTGTAGAATTCCGGCGATTTCTCCGGCTATATCTCCCTAATCCCGGTATTTTTTTTCTTTTAGTATTTAATTTTATAACTGGGAAGGGAAAGGAATGGAGGTTAGGAGAACGGGGAGGCTAAAACCCTAAACCCTATTCTGGTTTGTAATCTCATTGAATGCTCTAAAATTTTCACAATTGTTGTAGGTTATTCAATCTCTGCAATAAGTGTCTGGACTATCAACGTCATGAACGGTAAGTTTTTTGGGAGATGTTGTATTCTATTTAGACTGAGGGCTACTATCTTGTATGATGATGTTATTTTGCTACTAGTTTCAGGGCACATTGACATTGCTTTTTCAGAAAGCAGACCTCATGCGTTTACATTTTTGAGGCTGCTTTCACTGTTTTTCTTAAAAGTAATGTCTACTATATATATATATATATATATATATATATGGTTACTAAAAGTTTTGGAATTTGTTACTGAAGTTCTCACTCTCTTGTATTTTGCTTGTTCTGCACAAATGTCAGTTCAAGTTCATACAATTTTTGGTTGTAGAATTAGAGAAGCTCCTTTTTTAGCCGTAATTGAACTTACTGGAATGCACTCTTCTAGCATTAGCAAAAAATGTAAATGATGAAACTTACTTTTTATTCACGATTTGATACATTAGTAATTACTTTTTATTCACGATTTGATACATTAGTGATCTTGTTCTTTCTTAGTTTTGCTTTATTTCAAGGCATGTATTAATGGTAAATTTCGCAGTAAAGAGGCCATTTCCTCCCTAACTTGCACGTATCTTTTTGTCATCATGTCAGTACTCATTAAGCTTTTTGATGACACGGTGAAGACCATATCACAGCCTTTAGCTTCAAGACTGATAAAAGGTGCTGCTTCGTACCCAAAATTTAGGCAGGCCACCATCAAAATGGGTCAGGTAAATGAATTAATTCTTTATTTAGGCTGAAAAGTTGTAGCAATTCTTGTATTAACCCTTGCTATCTCTTTTATATAATTTAGAAATTCTATGATAATCCTGTTGATGAGGAGCTAGCAATGGAGACAACGGTCCGTTATGTTGTTCAGTCGATGGTATTCAAAATTTATTGTCGTTGATGTTTACTTTCAAAGTTTAGCAAAAAACAATATTTAGTGAACTGTGTTATAAGGGTTGCCTCTGACCGACACTCATTTATCACATTTTCTTTTTGTTCAGATGTTAGGTACTGCATGGATCACCGTATTCAATCAAATGGATAGATATTTAGACTGCCAGAGGCAAAGAGTCTTGGTAGCAGATCAAGCATTGGAACAATCCCGTAAAAAAAGAGAAGAAACTTGGAAAGAATATGATAGACTCCGGGAAGAAATTCATGAGTACGAGCTCAGGCTAATCTTGCGAGGTAAATAATAACTTTTGTGAACTTATATTATCAATTAATTTGCATCTTGCCTTCATTATTTAGAAGAATGAAAACCCGTTATTTTGGATTTTGGCAGAAAACTACATATGGCGCAGAGGCAATTAACAAAGTTGAAAAATCATGAACGGCAGAAGATATGCTAGGCTTGAAGAACTAAACAGATGTTGAAGTTTTTTTTTTAAGGAAGCGAAAGAGAGGATATGGATAATATTTGTTGTGATAATTTAGCATTTCAATTTCCTCTCGTTCATATGTATGTAGTCAAATTATGAATTCTCCTTTTCCTATTGCCTTTCATGATAAATGGATTTATTTATTTAGAGATTTTGAATTTGATAATTTAATTTCATTGCCTAAGTATTCACAAGATTCGGCAAAGTATGAGTTTGGTCTCAAAGGAATTGCTTTCCACAACATGGAATCAGGAATGTACTTTTTCTGATACCTCATCTCATTGCATGTTATAAATATGCGCCTTTTTGTTCCATTTGGAAGTCTAGGAGGCATCAAAATTTCTGCTGGGTAGGAAATACCTACTTTAGATATTTTAATGCTTTGATTGTTTTTGGTTTTTTTATCAATTCTTGCTTAATTTAGGATTTATAGCTCTTAGGTTATAGCACATCATCGAAAACAACCTTTCTGCCTCTCAAGGTAAGGGTAAACTGGGTATGTTGTAATTGTAGCCTTTATTACATTGTTCGTATTCTATGATTTTTGTTTATCTTGACGGTTTTTTGAATAGTATTGTAATCTTGTGGTCTCCTTAAAGTTTTCACCCAACCAAATTCTTGACATTTTGATTAATAAATTGTTGACATTTTTCTTATTTATCTTATGTCATATTTTGTTATGATTTCAGGTTATATACTTTGCTTGGCTGGAGTATCAAGTATGGTAAGATTCTTCTGCATAAACTTTTTGAAATCAATAAGTCACACAATTATGAATTAGTGTGATATACTAAGGCGATATCTTGGATATAGAATTAGGGGCGTTGTGACTTTAAGAACTAGATTAAAATTATTTTGATGAATGGTGGTTAGCCTATACGTGAATATAGTCGGTTTAGCCCAAGATTACGTCATTATTATATATGTATATATACTTGTTTTGATCCTTTTCTGTATTGTTCTTTCTCCACTAATGGTTGAACGCGTAATCTCCATTCTTTTATTTGGTGATATTTCTATCTGGGATAAGTCTTTTGTTGAGTTGAAGCCAAATGTTTCTCATCAAAATATGTGAATTTTCAAAGACCTGATTGAAGGATTGTTGTGCTTATTGTTTTCTGTCATTAGTGAGTTATGCTATAAAATATTTGATCCAAAAAGTACCTCATTGTAGAGGGCTTAACTAACTCTAAAGATTTACAACAACTAAATTTCTTTCGCGGTGAAAAATGACCTTTCGCAAGCAGGGTAAACAGAAGAGGTCTACAGACCGCATCTATTATTAGTCATAGACCACTTGCTCCTACTATTTCACGGGACCAAAGAGCTTTAGATTTGAACCACTTTTGTATGGTGATTTTTTTTACGACATCTGGAGTCAGCTGTAAAGCAGTTTGCTCCACCTAATTTACAAGCTCAATTGACCACGGAAATGGTCAATGTTGGATAAACATGTGTACCGGTCTCCTCCTTTAGCACAGATCATGCGTGTAACAGTTTAGAGTAACATATAGTAGTAACTCGCTGCAATTTCTTTCTCATCTATGATGCGTCAAGCTGTCATATCTCTCGTACAGTTCTTCATCTTCCTTCTTCAATCTTTCAACATCTAACCTATATGTTTTGCTGAATTTTCTTGTCTTTGTTCCACATTCTTTAAGATTACTTTTATTTGATGTGCTTCTTCTATTTCTCCTCCTTTTGAGTTTTTTGCTTTGTTGAAGTGTTGCATGTATAAAAAATATTTGATTTATATTTTCCTTTACTAATTTACATGTTTTACCTAGGATTTATTGTCAGGGTTCTTTGGATGAAATCAGTCTCTCATTTGCAGGTGGAACAAACTGTCAAAACGTTTGCATATGCAAGTAGAGACATTTTGGAGTTCAAGTGGAGGAGAATGGAGAAGATAGCAAAGATATTGCTATTCTGATCTACGAGTAGCTCATATTGAGAGGTAAGGACTGCAATTTTACTTGTTGACAAAATTATTTTAAAAAATTCGGTTTAACAATTGAGTTCTCTTCCTCTCTTGCACTGCTGCTGCATTGTTTTGGATAATTTGTGCAAGAAAAAGGAAATGTAGAAAGGTTTTCTTTTGTGATCATTTTTCCTATATTAGTTGGTCGATTGGAGAATCATAATTGAGAATTAGCATGTAAATTAGATAATTCTTGAATTTGGTAGAAGGGTTGAATTTCTTTCCTTCTCTATGTTATTAGTCTTATCATTGGAATTTATTATCGGCTTAATTGATGGGTAGAAGTGTGGAGGTTTTATTATGGAGGTCTACTCAACCCCACAAATTGCATCAAATTACGGAGGTTTAGTTAACCCCTATAATTTTGACACAATTAGCAGGGGTTATTAACTCCACAACACTAAAAATTAAAATTTATAATATCAAGGCACTATTTTTATGTTCTTGCTCATTCTTTCAAGCAAAAAAAGTCTAATTCTAGTTTCTACCTAAACCGACCCCGAACTCCATCAGTTGTCATCTGATAATTAGGGCTTTTGATGAATGACATCTGTAGAATCCATGGTGGCGGAGTTACCACCATCTTCTTCCACAATAGCAGTGGTCGAAGCAGGAAGAGATGGAGGAGGAGGCGGCGGCGGTTGGTTCATGGAGTGTCATGGTTTATGGCATAGTGCCTTTTGTTCTATAGGTGGCTTTCCAAGCAAGAGAAGCTTCTAGAAGGTTTCTGATGGCAGAACGCATATAGTAGCTGCTCTGTATGTCATTCTCTGGCTTGTTAGCATCTTCAATTTGGCCTGTTAAGTATTACTAGCTCTTTTTAATTTTGGTTTTGAGATTTGTACATACATCTTCATCCACAATCAAGTCCCCAAATCTCTGCATTCATACTTCTCTTCTCCTCTATGACTTTTCAGTCTCTCTATTTAAAGATTGCGCCCTAATTTAGACATCGAAAGCTTCGAAGACGAGTCACTAGACTTGTGAGTTCTCTTTCCCTCCTCGTTTTCATGCATTTTCCCTAGGTCCTACACCATGGAGAAGCTTCAACTCTTTCTAAGATTTTAAACTATTGTACTTTTTGGATTTTCCCTAAATCTCGAGTTTTTAGGGTTTCAATGTGGATAATCTGAGTAAATAAGGTTTACATGGAGGATAACTTGCTAATAATTGATATTTTGGTTGGATATATTATCTTCCTTAGTTTCTATGTTTCAAGGTGGTGATGTTGGAGAAATGCGGTGTTTGCTCTACTTGTTTGATGATGGAAAAAAGGATCCGAATTAGCACAATAAGGTTGTTTCACTTTGTCGTTCGACTAACCATATTGAGCAGGCATGTTACGATGGGAAGAAATAGATGATATTCGATGGCATATTGAGCAGCTTCTCAGCCTTTGCCCTTTGAGTCTCTCCTTGCTAATTTTGGTTTTATAAATATTTGAAGTATTTGTTTCTGATGAGATTTTTCTTATGACAACCTGGACTTCTTTTCTTTGCTATAGTACCAATATTTGTGGTTGCATTGTTCAAAAAGATTAAAGTTCTTATAAGCAGTCATGGAGAACTTGCTCAAGTTCTGCGGAGCTCTACAAAGCTTGTGAGTTTTTCCTTTTTCACCTTCCCACCCCTTTCCCACCCAAAATCTCGCTGCTTATGTAGTTAGTGAAGATGGAATGAAGGTTAATGAAAGATGTCCTTCTAGGTAGTTTGTATTCTTCAACAGGCCACAGTTGCAGAGATGTGGACCAGACAATGATGGAACCTAAACTTGAGGAGCAACCTGAATGATTGGGAAGTGGGTAGAGTAGCAACTGTTTACACCATTATGGCCAGCTTCAACAATTTATCTGAAGAAAGGGCTACCATATTATGGGAGAAAGAAAGGAAAGGTACTTTCTCTGTCAACTTAGCTTACAGATCACTGAATAGATCAAATCATAGGGAGGAAAACTGGCCATGGAAGATGATATGGAAGACCAAGATCCCATACAAAGTGAACTGCTTCATGTGGCTACTGGCTAAGGAATCTGACACATGACAACTTGAACAAAAGGAAATTTCAACTATGTTCAAGATGCTTCTTATGTGGGGAACAAGTGGAGACAATTAGCCATCTCTTCTTGCACTGCAAACGGACAGAACAGCTTTGGAGGATGTTCATCAGCTTTGAGAAAAATAAATTAGGTAAAGCCAGGGACCATCAGAGGAGTCCTCCACAGTTGGAATAGTGATGGTAATGCAGCAACAAAGGACAAGAGATGGAAGATTGTCCCAGCATGCATATGGTGGACTGTATGGAAAGAGAGAAATCAAAGGTGTTTTGAAGACAAGCAGAATGGACTTCAGAGCTTCAAGATGAATTGTCTAGCGCTGCTTTATTTTTGGTGTAAACAGAACATTTTAGTCCAAGCAGAAGATATCTTGGGTGTTTTAGATTATTTGTAAGAAATAGAGGTGATACGCGGCAATATGATTAGTCTGTAATATCTTTTGAAGGGGAACTACATGTTTGGATGTAGTATACCTGTGAATATATAGATTAGTGTTACTATCCTCAAAAAAAGGTAGTTACTAGTTGATATCAGATTTTTATCAATATTTTGTTTGTTCTGATTTCTGTTTGTGACTTCGTAATTACGCTATCTAGTAACTCTGAATGTGCTTTAGCTATAGTGTACTCATTTTAGATACTGTGGTATAATTGGTGTGCATCAGTTTATTATTCATGCCGCTTTTTACATTATTTAGTTTTTTGACAGAAAATCACGATCTGCCCGTTTTGACACTAGGAGATGTTGAACCCTTATTCAGGGTGGCACCAATACCTTCCACTAGGGGTGGCAAAAATATGTCCAACCCGACCCAACCCAGCTAGGTATGAATGGGTTGGGTTATAAACAAAATAGATATGGGTCATATTGGGTTGAACCCAAATGAACGGCGAACTCATTCTCAGAACTCGGAAGTCGGAATCAATTCTCTTCTCCAGCGATATCCATTCTCAACTCTCTTCTAGTAAGTTTCTTATCCTTTCCTTTCTTCAGTCTTCCAATGGTTTCTCTGTTATTTAGGGTTTCTCCTCAAAATATTTTGAAAATTTTGTGAATAGAGTCTTGTAAGTGATTGGTGAATAACACCCCTGTATAAGGCAGTAGTGATCAACTGAAAATTGAAAATCATTTATTCAATGAAAGTTATCTTCCTGTGGCCTTGTTCAAACAATTTTTAGTGATGTTTTGATTTGATTTTTTGATCTAACATTGTTATAACTCTGTTTTGGATGCTGAAACCAGAATGATAGTCAGTAGTTTTTTGTATTTTTGATGAATTTTGTGCCTCATTTTAAAGATTCGTGTGGTTCACTTCTCACTTTTGGCTTAAAGCTCCATGGGCATTTCTGCTTTCCTCATACACCATAGGAAAACCTTTTATGTGTCATAGCAGTAGCTAGTACATACTATTGAAAACCTTTTATGTGAAAATTATTGAAGATTAACAATTGAATTTTTTTACTTTTTTCAGAACTTGATGGAGAATACACATCAAGTCGAAGAGGCAATCGAAGCCAGCTCTACAAGCAAACAGAGCTCTAAGGTATGGGATCATTTTTGGAAGTTACCACTTGACCTTAATCCAGATAGTATTGAGGCGCATTGTAAAGATTGTCATCAGATATATTTGGCTGATTCTATAGCTGGTACTTCAAATTTAAAGCGTCACCAAGCTAAGCATTATAGTAATGTGTCAGAATCAGGTCGTTATCCAGTTGTGAATAATGAACTATTTCGTGAATTGATTGTGAAAGCTATAGTAAGGCATAACTTACCTTTTACATTCGTGGAATATGAAGGTATAAGGGAGAGTTTTAGTTTCTTGAATCCTATTGTCTAAACTGTTTCAAGAAATACTTCAAAGGTTGATGTTTTTAAATTATATCAAAAGCAAAAAAAAAAAAAAATCATGAAGAAATTGCAGAAATTCCTAGTAGAGTATGCTTAACTACTGATCTGTGGACATCAATTACTTTAAATGGTTATTTTTGTCTGACGGCTCATTTTGTTGATTTGAATTGGATTTTGCAAAAGAGGGTTCTGATATTTCGGCATATGCCTACTCCACATAACGGTCAAGTTTTGGGACCGATACTGATAAACTTTTTGAAGGAATGGGGAATAGAGGAGAAAATATTTTCGATAACCTTAGATAATGCAAGTTACAATGAGGAAATTGTGGATAATTTGGAAGAGCACTTGAACTTGATGGATTCTTTGATAGGTGAATGGGACTTCGTCCATATTTGTTGTGCAAATCACTTTATAAATCTGATTGTGAAAGTTGGTCTAAAGTCAATAGAGGCTTCAATCTTTAATATAAGAGAGAGCATCAAATATGTGAAAGGTTCTGAGTCTAGGATGATAAAGTTTGTAGATTGTATCAAGAATCTTGGATTAAAGTTCTTTAATAAAAAAAGAATCTTGGATTAAAGTTTACTGGAAAAGTGCGTCAAGACGTGCCTACGAGATGGAACTACACTTTTCTTATGCTTGATAGTGCTATTCCATATTTAAGAAATTTACTAAGTATTGGGAAGAGTATACTCCAGTTTTGTCATTGGCAGTCGTTCTTGACCCTCGATACAAGTTAAAGTTCGTGAACTTTTGCTTTTCAAAACTTGACTCTTTGACTTGTTATGACAAGGTGAAGGTTATTGAAGATAATTTGCATCGATTGTTTGAGGAGTACATGAAATCTCCAACATCTAATAGTGCATTGGTGGGAAGTACTATTGATGAATCTGATGCTGAGATGAGAGAAGAAATGGATGAATCTGATTTGTTTGCAAGTCAGCCAGAATCTAATTTGGAAAAAAACAGAATTACAATTATATTTGGAAGAGCCTGTACTTGACCGGGAAATGCTAATCTAGATGTACTCAAATTTTGGAAAGATAACATGAATAGATATCCTGAGCTATCACTGATGACAAAGGATGTTTTAAGTATACCTATTAGTACTGTTGCGTCTGAATCAACTTTCAGCATTGGAGGACGAGTAATTGGAAGATATCAAAGTTCAATCTTGCCGGAAAATGCAGAAGCCAAGTTATGTGCTCAAAGATTGGCACTGGACATGGAGGTATAATTTACTCGTGTTGATATGTATTATGCTATTTTTTTCTTTACTCTTTCTACGTAGTTATCAGTTCTGTTTTCTTTATTTGTAGCGGCTGATGATTCTGACGAAGATGTTATTGCAATTGATGTGGAGAGCTTCTTGCTAGATTTTGAATGCTGATTATCGTTATTGCAATCGTTAGTATATCCTCCTAGATTTGATTTACTGTCTAGAGTAGGCTATGAACAATGTAGATTCTAGGAAATACACCTTTGCACTTAACTAAAAGATTGGTGGACTATATTTAGCTGACAGTACTAGTTCACCAATAAGACGCTGAAGCCTTACTCTGTATAGAGGAGGTTATGATGATTGCTACCTGGAGTTTTCAGTTCTCTCTGTTTTTGCTCCCTTAATTTCGAAAATTGTTTAGTCTGGTTTGTGAGTTTATCTGTTCTACAGTTGGTCAAATCTTGTATTTTCAAATCTTTGCATTTCATTTTGTATACAGATTTCCATCACATAGTTGGAAAATTGAGTTCCACTGATTCTGTTTCCCTGCCTTTGTTGTCATTGAAGGAAATTGCACTGACAGATCTCCCTCCAACACATCCCATAAGGCTTGGTCTTGCACTCAACTTCTCTGTCTCTTACTTTGAGATACTGAAATCATCTGACAAAGATTGCAGTATGGCAAAACAGGTAAAATTAAGTGTTTATGCTAATATGCTTCATTTGCAGTTTTACATGTTCTGAGCAGGCTGGCTGTTGTTTAGCTTTGACTAATAAAAGAGCCATCAAATAAAGTTGGGGAAGGGTAACTGAATATCGATGAGATGCAGTGAAATATGTAGAATGGAAGGCCAATGGAGTGGTGACTTGGGGAGAAGAAAGTGATCGGACTCATTAGAAAAGGGAGGATTAATGAATGGGAATCCAAGTGATTTAGAGGAAGTGGGTTGACAACTTAATATAAGAGAGATGACAGTAGGATAAGTTGTTTAAAAGTAATATGTAGAAGTGATCTGCTTCGGTGCGTGTATGTTCTTCTTCTAAAGTTTGCATAGTCTAAGTCAAGAACGAGTGTACTGTTAAAATGTTGGTGAAGTTAGAAATTGACGACAGTCGACAGTCCTATCTATAATAGTTTTGGCTGTAAAACTGATTTATAGTCCAGGTTAACCTAAAGTGCTAGTTGGTTAGGAATGTGAGCCTTGTATTTGGTCCCCTTCAAATTTGCAATATGATAAACTGTGTTTTCAGGATCTTGCAAATTTGGAGTCACCAAGAGGTCAACATCTGTGTTTTGGGCAGGAAGATCAAGAGAAACTGAAAGAAGATTATGATCAAGAGAAACTGTTCTAGGGCTTAGGGAGCAAACATCTAAACAAGAGCCACAGGATAAGTATTTATTGAATAAATAGTTTTCCTAAAGAAACCCCTCTCGACTCATTTTGTTCCAAATGCCAAAGGTATTCATCTGATTTAGCTTTTGAATCTGCTTTGAATATTGTTGTTATCTTTTGATTGATTAGCTTTTGACTCGTTAAGTGCTGAATGCAGAAGGTTGATTTATGATCAATCACCTACTCTCAACTTATTGCAGACTTCTCGAGCATGGAAGATGTATCTTAACAAATTTCAAGATGAGTTGCTGCTGTGAGAGATGTGATTATTATTCTGAAAAAGAGTAAATTTAAAGATGCAAAGTGTTCCCCAGAGAAGTCTTGATTTGAAGTATTGTGTGTAGAGATGTATTAGAATTCTTTTCATTTCTTATCTTCTTTGGCATACAGGTGTATCTAGAATACGAATAGGATGATTTGTTGTATTGCTTAACATTTTTCTGATTCAATTGATATTTCTTATTATTTAAATACTTGTGTTTTGGTCATCCTATGTAGCTATCAGTTTGTTATATTCATTCATTTGTGTTATTGCCTACTTAGGGGGATATTGGTGTTGATTTAAATGTCGTTCAATTGGATTGTGATTACTTATGTGAAATGTTTCAATTAAGCTACTTCATCTCTGTTTCTTTCTACTTCAAATGTCGTTCAGTCCCCTATGTAGCAATCAGTTTGTTATAATACCCCAGATGTATACTATGACGCCCCCTAACATATTGCAATGACATAGGTATATATTACGACAACTATGTATATCAACAGTGAAGGAAGGAGATCCAACGTCGTGGGACGAGACTATGCTACCCCACAAATCACTTGTTAGATAAATTTAATATTTTTCTCTAAATAATGTGTGACCTGTCAAAGTATTTCACACCTTAAACCACGAATAAAAGAGGGAAAACTAACAATACAAATTTTAATATATATTATTCATCATATTAATATAAAAATACAAGTTATAGTACTTCTCTATATACCTAAATTTTTATTTTCAAATATTAAACGACTAATTTAACTTTAAAAAAAGAGCACGTGATGATAAAAAAAAATTAGTTACACCTGAAACAATATACTCTGCTCGTACCACTCAACACTCTGCTGCTCGTACCACTCAACACTCTGCTCTTACCAGAGAAATGGGAGCATTTTGAAAATCGTGACCTGACCTCCATATATACATTGTTAGCATTTCGAAAATCCGACGAAATCTCAGTAGCAAAAGCTGAAGGATAGAGTTTAATCAGAGCTTTGAGTTGAAGGTACAGTGCATCTCCATTTTTTTTTCTTTTTGAACGAGTTATCGCTTAATCTGGGTACGTCCGATGATTTATTTTTAGCTGCATTTCGAAAAATCTTGCAGAAATCGAGTTACCGGAAGTGTTGGCACACCTCCATTTTTGTTGTACGAGTCATCATCTTCTCTGGGTAAGCATGGTTTACTTTTTATTGCATGCTAGAGATGGGTTTTACTTTTGAAATTGTGTGTGCAACTTGGGGATGAAAGATTTACAGTGGTATGAAAATAATAGTGTTTGTGTTTATTTGATACTGATGTTTGTGTATATTATGAGTAGGTTAATGGGGTCATTGGAATTAAAAAAATTGTTATATTCATGTGATACGTACTGCATGTCGATGTAATGGGGCATTGGCATTAAAAAAATTGTTATATTCATGTGATACGTACTGCTTGTTGATGTTTGCCTGGAATTTTGGACTAAGAGAAGAAGTTTTAGTACTTTTGTGTCCAAAAACATATATCAATGGGAGATTTACAGAATGTTGTGATGTAACAGTTGGAAATAACTTCTTATAGCATATCACTGATGAATGGTCTGTGAACTGCCTTGTCGAAAAGAAACTAATTAACTAAGCACTGCAATCTCCATCAACAATTGGTATTGGGTATTTGTCCTTGGTAGTTATGTCATTCAAACCTCTATAATCAACCCATATTTCTTTTTAGCCAACAAAACTGGTGATGAAAAGGGGATTGGCTAGGTTGGATAATACCATGAAGCAACATATCTGAGACTTGTTTCTCTAACTCCTCCTTCTGGTAATAGTTGTACTGGTAGGGCCTTAGACTTATAGGCAGCGCTCCAGGTTTGAGGGGTATAGCGTGGTCTAATGTCCTCATTGGTGGCAGTGACTTTGCTTCTGCAAAAAACATCTTTGAACTTATCCAATACCTCCAGTATAGTAGCTTCCTCTACAACTTTTTGTGGATCCATTATAGTAGTGATCATGAACAAGTGAGCAAATAGTGTCTGTCCTTTCTTCATTAATTTTCCCTCATGTTGAGTTTGCCTCCTTCAGTAATGCCTTGAGGAACCAGTTTCTTACCCTTCTTACCAATAGGCACACAGTTTTTTTCATGATCAAATTTGGTTGGATTGTGTTTCTTCGTCCAATCGTTACCAAGTACTCCTTTTGGTAATAGTTGTACCAGTAGGGCCTTAGACTTATAGGCAGCGCTCCAGGTTTGAGGGGTATAGCATGGTCTAAAGTCCTCATTGGTGGCAGTGACTTTGCTTCTGCAAAAACATCTTTGAACTTATCCAATAGCTCCAGTATAGTAGCCTCCTCTACAACTCTTTGTGGATCCATTATAGTACTGATCATGAACAAGGGAGCAAATAGTGCCTGTCCTTTCTTTATTATTTTTCCCAGATGGCCACTGGATATTATGTTGAGTTTGCCTTCTTCGGTAATGCCTTGAAGAACCAGTTTCTTACCCTTCTTACCAGTAGTCACACAGTTTATTGCATGATCAAATTTGGTTGGATCGTGTTTCTTCATCCAATCATTACCAAGTACTATATGTCACGTCCTCCTAAAGGAATACAGTGAAGGGTCTGTCCTTCTTACTGGAGGACAATAGCTTACGTCTGTACTACTCTCATCAATGAAGCTGTGTGTGCTTCAAGAGTCTATGAGTATGGCCAGATGCCTGTTCTTCACGGTTCCCTTGACCAAAATAGTGTTTACCCCCCTATGGTTGCCTGAGAGTGCACTTAGACACACAGCTTCTTGTTCTATCTCACCGTAGCCTCTTCTGCTACTTGATTAGGTTCAAGTTCTCCTATTAGACAGTTCAGTTGTTTCCTCTTGCATTGATGGCCAGGTCCATACTTATCACCACATCTAAAACACAAGTGATTGTTCTTCCTGTATTCATAAACCTCAGGGCTCAACCTGTAAGTAGTAGGCCTAGTAGCCGGCATACTAGTGCTCTTAACAACAGATGCATTTCCAACAGGTTGGAAGGTGTTTTTGTTCTTCTTAAGGGCAGCCTCAACAGCCTTCTCTTGCATTCTAGCTTGGTCAATAGCAAACCTAAGAGAGGTGGGCTTAAACAGCTTTACAGTAACCTTATCTCTTTTTTTAAACCCCCAATAAAACTGGAAACAAAATGAGACTCAACAAGAGTTGGATTTCTCACCAACATTTGAGCCTTAAGATCTTCAAATTTGCCCAGAAACAAATCCACAAATTCAGTCTGTTCGAGCCTATTAAATTCCTCCACTATATCATCTTAGTGTTCCACACCAAATCTATCACATAGCTCCTCTTTGAATTTGGGCCAAGTCACCACACCCCTACTCAAAACTAATAAATGGTACCATGTATCAGCTAAACCATTCAAGTAAAGAGCAGCGGCCTCTACTTTTTCATTCTCAGCCATTCTATACAGGTTAAAATATCTCTCACATTTTCGAAGCCATACCTTAGGTTCCGGGCCTTCAAAGCTGGGTAGCTCCCATTTAGGAGGAGGAATAGGTGTTAGGACCGAAATGTAGTTTTTGTTTGTAACGTGTTTTGTTTGTGATGAACTTGTGCAGGGTGTAATTGTATATATAGTCATGTTAATATAATGTATTTTTTTTGACAGTACCTCTAACCATGCCTGATACAACTCTGTTTATGAAACTTGTTGTGGAGCCAATTTCGAAGTTACTAGCGACTCGAATCAAAAGTAGTAAAAAAGTGGCTGAATTAGCGGATACTCTTGCTAAGAATGACTCTGCACGGTCAAAAGTTATACGCGAAGGATTTTATAAGTGGGGGTCGGTCATTTTATCGTCTAGCGTAAGTATGATTTATTTAAATTTTTTATTCATTTAGTGATGAATTACTTAGTGTTGTTGTTGTTGTTAGGTTCTTGGTGCTGCGTTTCTCTACAAGAAGGATGAATTACCAAAGGCAATGAACGTACTCAGAAAAGAATTCAGAGGGGAGATTGAAGGAGTCAGAGGGGAGATTGAAGGAGTGAGAAGAGAGATTAAAGAAGTGAGGGAAGAGAACAAAAAACAATGGGAGGTGGAGCATGAAAAACAATGGGTGCAAGTTGGTTTGTTTCTACAGATACAAGACAAAATAAAAGAAGATTTGAAGAAAATTATTGTCAATGAGGTACCGGGTATTGTGAGAAAAGTGTTGAGGGAAGAGGGTGCGAATGAAGGTGTATAGAATGACATAGTTGACTTGTAACACGTTTACTCTGTATCTGATACTCTTTATCTTTTTTGTGGTTTTATAGAATGAAGGGGGATTTAGTGTAAGTATTGGACACGGATTGCTATTAAGAAAATTTGTTCCACTGTCACTCTCTGAGTAGTACTAAGAGGATATTGATTCTATTCATGAATTTGTAAATGTCTATGAAAGCTATTGAAGTTGCAAAATGTTTGGGTTGATATGCTTTGAAAGCTGTAATTCATTTGCAAAAAGCTTGGGTTGATCTGAGACTAATAAATATATGATGCAATGTTACTTATTGAAATACACACACACAGATATCTGGAATGTATTAAGTTATTGATGTTAGGGGAGATATGTTCGTCAGTGGAACACATGATTCCTCTGCTTCACATATAGCAGGTATATCCTTGTTTAAAGTGTATCTTTTTAGTTTGGTCATGGGACAAATACGTTTATAGCAAAGCAAAAACGACATAGATAAAGGGAAAATATATAATAATCATAGCCTTGACCACAACAAGGAAATCAACCAATAAGGGGAGGAAAACTCATCCAAATATAAAGAGAGCAAAAACAGAAAGAAAACCATGGCCAACAAGCATAATATATAGGGGACTTTATAAATTTGTCATAATACATGTAGCAGGTATATCCTTGTTTAAAGTGTATCTGGGAGTTCATTATGCTGTTCTCCATGATCAAGAGAGAAATTAGTACCCGAACCAAAAGAGTACAGAGTCCCATCATCAGACACCACAAGTGCATAACTAGGACCAGCAGCAATCTGAACTACAGAACCAATATATGCGAGTAGTTCTATGCATGTCAGTGTTGTGTTGGCCTATCTGACGTGTCACCATGACCAAGTTGACCATGTCCATTAGTTCCGCATGTGAAAACATGACCTTTCCTAGTGAGAAACATAGTAAAACTGAGACCTGCAGCAACCTGAACCAGTTCCAACAGTTGTGAGCAGTGTATTCGTGACAAAACTCAACAGAAACATCCTTATCTCTATCATGCAATTTACATAGCATAAAAAATTCCAATTGGTTAAGATGAATTTTAGAATGTCAAGAAATTTTTCATAGGTGTTGCCTAACTCTGTTTCTCACCTTCCGTAGTTGTATGGGAAAGAGAAGATTTATCCTTGTGATGCATGGGCTTTCTGATTTTGGATCTTAAAAATACCTTTGTTTTCATTTTTAGCCTTCATTTATTCAACAGTGGCTTGTCGATCCATTCTTATCAAAAAGCATTTCAAGAAATGACAGAAAGCTTATTGCAATTAAACATAGGAACAAGAAGGTGTTTATGTCATTCACAACTTCAATCATGCTATTAAAACTTAACGGAGTTTATCCTTCGGTTCCCTGTTTCTTTTGTAGCTGGTCTTGATAAGAGAAACCAGAAATTCCTGGCAGATTCTAAAATCCTCCTAGTATCATCACTTTAAGTTGCAGATATTTCAAAATCATCACGTTCTCCTCCTAACAAAAGAATAAATCTTGACGCAGTACCATTTATTCCCATAAATTGATCTAGTAGAACTAAAAGATCAACTTAGTCGTAAACCATGTATAAAATCCCAATCTCTTTTAACTTACCTTTTCAAAAAAAAGAAAAGAATCCTGATCTGTTTACATGTATTGAGGTAACCCGTCAATTAGATGACACAACATGATAGAAAGAAATTTACCTGCTTGACAGGAATATTTTTCAATGCTTCAACAATTCTTGGCCTGAAGATTGGGCATCCGGTGTCGCTATGCCCACAACAGTATGATGAGTTATCTCCTCATGTGAACACCTATACAAAGAATTGTAAACCTCATGAATAATATAAAATTCACTCCAATAGTATGTATATACATTCTATGTTGTAGAAGAAGACAAAATATGGCAGTTTTTAGCTTATTTACAACAGAGAAAGATTCTCTAACACACTTTGAATATTGCAACCTACTGTGGACTATGGTAAAGGGATATGTCTAAGCGGTACAACACTTGAGAGGCTTTCTCATCGTAAGGTGCACCAATCCGCTCGGTATAGAATTTTCTTTTGTCTATCTTATTTTATTGCAGTAGCACTAGCCATTACAAATTGGCATGTAATGGCAGAATGATGACTGATTTTCTCCATAAGGGAAAGGAAAAAGTGAGCTGAAGCAGAAGTATTTGACCAGCACTTAGATAGAAACATGGGAGTAGAACCCTGGACTAGAGCACTATATTGATTAGGAACATCTCTAACTAAGGGAAATGACGACCCCATGTCTTTTAGAACCCAACACTCTTGGGGTGAAAGTAACGGAAAGCAAGCATAATAATTGGATGGAAGTAAGAGAATTATTCTCAATTCTCTTAATTTCTTCCCTTTATATTAGATCTCTTACTTTGCTTTCTCTTAGAAGAGAGAGTTGCATCAAGAAGAGAGCAAACTAGGAAAAGACATACTACGGATAACGGAGTAGATAAACTAGCCACAAACATAACATGAAAGCACACCAAGTCATTACTTGAGGCAAACAAGTTATGTGTAATCCCTTGAGGTTAGACTAAAGCCTCCTCAACCATAAATAATACAGTATCTAGCTTGGCATTTCTTTTATGCTCGCAAGTTAAAAGAACAGAAAAATCTTTTACATCATGCACGCAAAAAATAAAGTGCATGTAAAAGGTAAATTATTGTAATAAAAATAAGAGTAGTTGATAATATATGACGATTAAAGAGCATTTAGGAACATTCCACGTATCTCATTCAAAAGTCTTTACTTTCTTAAACTCCGTTCCAAATTAAAATGGAGAGGGTAATTTTTTAAAGATACTACAAAAGTAAGCCCAACTTTAAAGATAAACGAACCCAAAACATTTACAGACTGACAAAATGCACAAGAGCATCACATACACATTGCTGGGAACCAATTAGATCCGCATTAGCAGGGTAGCAGCTACAATGGTATTTCCAAATTTGCTACTAAAACTAATGGACATTTCATAGGTTTTGCCTAACTCTGTCTCTCACCGTCGTTGTATGGGAAATAAAAGATTTATCCTTGTGATACTTGGGTCTTCTGATTTTGGATCTTAAAAATACCTTTGTTATCATTTTTAGCCTTCATTTATTCAATAGTGGCTTGTCGATCCATTTTTATCAAAAAGCATGTCAAGAAATGACAGAAAGCTTATTGCAATTAAACATAGGAACAAGAAGGTGTTTATGTCATTCACAACTTGAATTATGCTATTAAAACTTAACGGAGTTTATCCTTTGGTTCCCTATTTCTTTCGTAGCTGGTATTGATAAGAGAGACCAGAAATTCCTGGCAGATTCTAAAATCCTCCTAGTATCATCACTTTAAGTTGCAGTTATTCACCAAAGAGGAAAAAGATATTCAAATCATCACATCATTTTTTTCTTTTCAAGTTCTCCTCCAAACAAAAGAATAAATTTTGAGGCAGTACCGTTTATACCCATAAATTGATCTAGCAGAACTAAAAGACTAACTTAGTCGTAAACCATGTATAGAATCCCAATCTCTATTTAACTTACCTTTCAACAAAAAAAAAAAGAAAAAAAAGAATCCCAATCTGTATACATGTATTGAGGTAATCCCATCAATTAGATGGCACGACATGATAGAAGGAAATTTACCTGCTTGACAGGAATATTTTTCAATGCTTTCAACCATTCTTGGCCTGAAGATTGGGCGTCCGGTGTTGCTATGCCCACAACAGTATGATGAGTTATCTCCACATGTGAACACCAATACCAAGAATTGTAAACCTCATGAATGATAGAAAATTCATTCCAATAGTATGTATATACCTCCTATATTGTAGAAGAAGACAAAATATGACAGTTTTTAGCATATTTACAACAGAGAAAGATTCTCTAACACACTTCGAATATTGTAACCTTCTGTGGACTGTGGTAAAGGGATATGTCTAAGCGGTAGGACAGTTGAAAGGTTCTCTCATTGTAAGGTGCACCAATCCGCTCCGTATAAAAAAAAATTTATGTCTATCTCATTTTATTGCAGTAGCACTAGCCACTATAAATTGGCAGACTGATGACTGATTTTCTCCATAAAGGAAAGGAAAAAGTGGGCAGAAGTATTTGACCAGCACTTAGATAGAAACATCCTGGACTAGTGCACTATAATGATTAAGAACATCTCAAACTAAGGGAAATCACGACCCCATGTCTTTCAAAAACCCAACACTCTTGGGGTGAAGTAACGGAAAGCAAGCATGAATGCATGATAATTGGATGGAATACAAGCTAAGCTGATATACAAAATGCTGGATCTAATAGAAGTATTTGAAAGCTTTAGGTCTAAATAATTGATTAGCCATATTGTTATTATAACAATGGCGTTTGGGTCAATTTCCGCTCACCTTAACTATTCCCATTACCTCCCACCAGAAAAGTATCGACAAACATTGTTCACTAAAGTTTAGGCAAATAGGAAGAATTCACCTAGTATTTTTTTATACTAGTCTCCAAGTTTAAGCACCTACTTCATTGACCACACCGTGCCGGTAAGTTTTAGGTCTAACTCATACTAAAATAGTAAGAATTTTTGCAGAGTGGCATGCTGTGGAGTCAATAGAAATTTCAGTAATATTAGTGTCAGTCTACCAAAGGAGCCTCTCCTAAAATAATTCTCGAAAAAACCGAAAATGAGATTGGATTGCTTGTTTCCAATTACATTCTTCTTCTTTACTTTACTTTACTCCTCAACAGAACGAGGATTTCCACTTTTTTTTCTCCTTTCCTTTTCTTTTGGTATCTTTTGTTACTAGTCTACAAGAAAGTAAGAGACTTATTCTCAATTCTCTTAATTTCTTCCCTCTATATTAGATCTCTTACTTTGCTTTCTCTTAAAAGAGAGAGTTGAATCAAGAAGAGAGCAAACTAGGAAAAGACATACTACTGCTAACGGAGTAGATAAATTAGCACACAAACATAACATGAAAGCACACCAAGTCATTAATTGAGGGAAACAAGTTATGTGTAATCCCTTGAGATTAGCCTAAAGCCCCCTCAACCATAAATACTACATTATCTAACTCTGCATTTTCTTTTATACTCGGAAGTAAAAAGAACAGAAAAATCTTTTACATTATGCATGCAAAAGACAAAGTGCACGTAAAAGGTAAATTACTATAATAAAAATAAGAGTAGTTGATAATATATGATGATTGCCAAACCTTTCCAGACCCTGTGACAAAAGCAAGCATGAATGCATGATAATTGGATGGAATACAAGCTAAGCTGATATCCAAAATGTTGGATATAATAGAAGTATTTGGAAGCTTTAGGTCTAACTAATGGATTATCCATATTGTTATTATAACAATGGTGTTTGGGTCAGTTTCCGCTCACCTTAACTATTCCTATTACCTCCCACCAGCAAAGTATCGACTAATATTGTACACTAAAGCTTAGGCAAATAGGAAGAATTCACCTAGTATTTTTTGTTACTAGTCTCAAGGTTAGCACCAACTTCATTGACCACACCTTGCCAGTAAGTTTTAGGTCTGACTCATACTAAAATAGTAAGAACTTTTTTGGCAGAGTGGCATGGTGTGGCAGTTCTTGCATTTTTCAAAGTCAATATGTATTTACACAATATTAGTATCAGTCTTCCAAAGGAGCCTCTCCTAAAAAAACGAAAATGAGATTGGATTGCTTGTTTACATTCTTCTTCTCTCACTTTCTTTACTTTACTCCTCAACAGAACGAGGATTTCCACTTTTTTTCTCCTTTTCTTTTCTTTTGGTATCTAAAAGAAAGTAACAGACTTATTCTCGATTCTCCTAATTTCTTCCCTCTATATTAGATCTCCTAATTTGCTTTTTCTTCTATTTCAAAAAAAATAAAAATTGCTTTCTCTTAGAAGAGAAAGCTGCATCAAGAAGAGAGCAAACTAGGAAAAGACGTACTACTGCTAACGGAGTAGATAAACTAGCCACAAAAATAACATAAAAGCACACCAAGTAATTACTTGAGGCAGACAAGTTATGTGTAGTCCCTTGAGGTTAGCTTAAAGCCTCCTCAACCATAAATAATACATTATTAGCTCTGCAATTTTTTTACAATCGGAAGTAAAAAGAACAGAAAAATCTTTTACATCATGCATGCAAAAAACAAAGTGCATGTAAAAGGTAAATTACTGTAATAAAAATAATAGTAGTTGATAATATATGACGATTGCCGAACCTGTCCAAACCCTGTGACAAAAGCAGCATGATTATGAGAAGCTGAAACTTGGGCAACTTGTACGGGAATAGAAAGCTAAATCGAGAAAATTGCACACACTGAGTTGTTTCAGGCCCATGTCCAAGGACGCCGCATAAACTGGAACCACAAGAGTATGCTGCTGAATCATTGATTAGCAGTGTGTGATACCTGCCACTCCTTATTTGCATCTGCCAATAACTTGTTACAGTAAGTAAGAACAAATGATGAAGTCCTAGCTGCAGATTATTCTAGTAGAGTAACTAAAATCTAGAGATGTTAAGGTCGGAAAGATAGAAATCAATCAGCAACTAAATCTCAATCACAAAATAGTGAGATCGGCTATATGAATAATCGTTTTCCATTCTATTAGGTCCCATTTCTTTGCAATACTAAATAATTCACTAAACCTTACATACAATTCCCTAACCAAACAAAAAAGATACCCTAGTATTGACTGCTATATGTGAAGCAGAGGAATCACGTACTCCATCCAGTTGAAGATTCTGAATTTTCACTAAGGGGTTCAAAATACGAAGAAGTAAACACAAGAAGAAGCCCAAGGACCCTAGTATTGACTGCTATATGTGAAGCAGAGGAATCACGTACTCCATCCAGTTGAAGATTCTGAATTTTCACTAAGGGGTTCAAAATACGAAGAAGTAAACACAAGAAGAAGCCCAAGGACCCTAGTATTGACTGCTATATGTGAAGCAGAGGAATCACGTACTCCATCCAGTTGAAGATTCTGAATTTTCACTAAGGGGTTCAAAATACGAAGAAGTAAACACAAGAAGAAGCCCAAGGACCCTAGTATTGACTGCTATATGTGAAGCAGAGGAATCACGTACTCCATCCAGTTGAAGATTCTGAATTTTCACTAAGGGGTTCAAAATACGAAGAAGTAAACACAAGAAGAAGCCCAAGGACCCTAGTATTGACTGCTATATGTGAAGCAGAGGAATCACGTACTCCATCCAGTTGAAGATTCTGAATTTTCACTAAGGGGTTCAAAATACGAAGAAG
>JAJONY010018483.1:0-35799 GCA_029582405.1 Solanum gandarillasii
TACCTTGCTAGTGTGGTCTATGTCGGTTAAGGCCTATTTCCATCATATGGGATGTGCACTCTAGTATTGGATAGGTTCTACAACGTGTAGGTAGTAGTGTGGGATGCTATCTACACATGGCACGAGTAGGCTTAAAAGATGCTAAAGTGAGTTCCCTAAGCCTTAGGGCTATTATGTGATTGTCCCCTATATGCTTGTGTGTCTCTTAAATGGTTTTATAAAGAATGTTGACTTAGTATGTTATAATGTAATGAAAAAAAAAAACCTTGTCTATGGTAACTCTTAGGAGGTGTATATGAAGAGGTTGTATGGGCGGTCACTTCATTATTCACTTAAGTGTGGCTTAGGGTGACTTGAGATAGAGACTTAGATGGTAAGGAAGGAATTACTTTGCTATCTTGTTTAAGTATTATACGCTTGTGTTAATTGAGTTGTAAGTGATGTGAATATGGTCTTATTTGTGAATGGTGACTTGAAATGTGGGTTTATGCTTGTGGTTGTAAAGGTTTGTTAAAGAAGGTCTTAAAAGCATTTTTATTCCTTGTAAATGTCCGTGGTGCACGTTTTCTTGCATGGTCATCATACTTAGTACTTAATTGTGATAATTCCATATTTTCTCTATTTTCTACTAGTGTAGGTTCCGGCAAGTGAGCGGGTTTTATAGTAAGCTTGGGATTTGACGTTCTTCCTACATTTTGTGGTATGTCCTCATATGTCGAGGGCAAGACTTTTCTATTCTAGTTTTATGATAAGCTTCTTGTAATAGACTTAGTAGACTTCTTTTAATTGTAAAGGGTCGTGCCCCTAGTATGTTTTCAGGTTTATGTCTAAGATGGCTAAGAGACTTAGTATTCCGCTTGTGTACTTTTGAAAGATGTCTTTTAAAAAAAAAAGTATGACATTTGAGTCTTATGGATTTTGTTTTAAAGAGTTCTTAATTTCGCACTATTTTACATATCTAATGTGATGAATACTAAGGGTTTGTATAAGACCTCCGACAGGTCGAATACGCATGTTACGACTTGGGGTGCTCTCGGGTCGTGACACCGACTCCCAAGGGAGTGGGCGTGAAAATTAGTGGTTAAGCGCAAATGTGCTAAAGCTAATCGTAGCTAAAGATTTTTACGAGTGAATACATAGCAAGTTAAAGGGGGACACAAGAGTGTCAATTAAGAATGGGGGTTTTGTCACAAGTATAGTAAAAACAACAGAAATAACAAAGAAATCTATGAGTGAGATGGGATTACTGGGATGTGACCGCAATATATTTTGGTATAAATCGTTTGGTACATGCTTTCGATTGGAAATTTGCAAGATAATAGTGACTAGGCTAAGCTTTAGATGGAAATAAGTTCCCTCTCGGGCAACTTACCCCGTTTAAAATGGGTTCCTCTCAAACACCCATTTGCCGCATGAAGGCCAGCCTACGCCTTACCCCACTCACTCTCTCGAGCTGAGTGTTAGGATATGGGACTAGGGCTCACCCTCTCGGGCTGAACCTAATGTCGACCCACTCACTCATTAGGCCATCAGTCTAGCGGTCTTGGTTTCGTGACCTCTCTCTCTCGCAACCCGAAAATAGATGGGTGGTTTTGTATTTGCAACTACAAACCCATTAAATTAAACCACAACCGCTATGTGAAATCACCATTAAAATATATCTAACCTATCAGCAAGAAAAACCCAACAATAATCTCAACACATATCTTCTAAATCACACCCCAAGAATGGGGGTTTTTAGCCACACATCAAGAAATAGAAATTTATACCTTCAATGATGTTGAAATCAAATGGGTATGAAGATTTAAGTCTCAATTTAGGCAAAGAGTGAAGAATCCAAGAGACCCGCTTCCAAATTGGAAGGTATGAAACTCTGTTCTTCTTCGAGTTTTCTAAACCCTCTCTAAAACATATACAATATTTCCCAAAACTCTATCTCAACTTTACAATCTAAAAACTAGGTAAAAATGATGTAACAATTACCCTAAGAATAAAAACTGAACTAGTATTTATAGTTTTCATAAAATGTGCTCCGAAAGCTCTTTCGACGACGTTAGTGAGAATCGCCGATGCATTCGGCGATCAGCCCTTTGGTCTACTTTGTTGCCTTTCGTCAGTTGCCTTCAACATCTTTGTGTCCTGGGTAATTGGGCGATGTAGCACTGAATTGCGGAGTCGTTCAGTGATACACTGACTTCTCCTTTTCATCGCTCATTTTATCCTTTTCTTTAGGGCTTAGCACACTGGAACAAAAGGCGAATATGCGATTTGTTGGCGATCCACCGAATGTGTTCGGTGATTCGCAAACCTTTATTTCTTCGTTCTTTCGGCTTCTTTTTGCTCCTTTTTGCCAAGTAGTATCCATGCCTTGCCTTAAACTTCAAATACCTGAAACTTAAAGGTTTTCATCAGATACCGGGATAAATCATGCATTTGAGGACACTAATTTCATCAAAATATAGACCTAAATGAGTCCAGTTTGTGGACTCATTAACACCCCCAACTTAATTGTTGCTTGTTCTCAAGAAAACTCAAGTTCAGTTGTTCAAAATAGGTGTCTCAAACAGTGCTACACAAGAATAAATCATGAATGCACATAACAAGATTCAATTTACTTATGCAAAGATCAAATGTGCACTTAAAGATTCAAGTTGTGACTCACCGATATCAAAGAGTCTCATGCTCATAATACTTGCTTGAAATGCAAGTTCAAGCTCAACTATAGTGTTTAGATGCCCTAACAGGAAGAATTATTCCATATTCACACAATGGTTCACAGTTAAAAATTTTGGAATCACATGCAACGCTCACTCTCACAAGGAAGAACACAATGCATGCTTTCACCCATAGGTTTGCCCATATTTTCCAGTCAACATTTGTTTCAGCTCACTTAAGATAAAAAAGGTCTTTTTGAGGCTTGTAATGGGGCTGAGTGCAAAGGTATGGTCATTTAGGCTCAGTGACTTCTTCATCCTCGTGAGATGTGGTGTTCTCAAAACGTCCTTTTCCTTTCCCTTATCACTTTTTCTTCTAGTACTTCTAAGTCATCCTTTTATTCACTCTCCATGTATTGCTTGGAAACCCCATTTCTTTTGTACCTTTATTCCACAACTTTCTTTTTCATTCTTTTTCTTTTTCTTTCTCTTTTTCTCTTCTCTTTTTTTTTTTATATGGAGGGGTTCCATTTTTCTTAAATCCATGGGTGAGAGGAGATTTTCATTGCACTTCTTGACTTCCCTTTTTCTTTTCACCATACCCCCAACTTAGGATTTTGGCCTAAGTTGGCTATTCAACTAACCACATTTTAAGAGGATTATAGGTAGTGGATTAAAAAAGGTCTAGTTTTCATCAAGTTTCATCCAAAGAAAGGTAAGGCTCAAGGGGTGTTCAAAAGAGAATCACACGCTCACAGGGTAGGTCACAAAGGAGGTATATATCAAATTAGCTCACACTCTTAGAAGTTTCCTAAGATCATATCAAGAGATAGCATCACTTAGTTGACCGAACCAACGGGGTAAATTCTAGGATCTATTATGCATGGTTCAAAGTAAGTTCATCACATAAGGCATCGACACTAAAGTCAAACAAAACTCCACACTTTTGCTAGTGTGCAATGGTCATTACAAGAGACTCAATTTGATAAATGGCTAATCACAACGAGATGCAAAGAGTTCACATATTGTCTATGCAACTTCATTTAGCCTCGTCGTAGCCGCGCATTCATGTTTGTTCAATTGAGAGCACTATTTAAGTCATCGATATTGATCGAAACCAATACTTAAATTTTGCAAAGAACAACCACATTTAAGAGCATATAAAGGGTGACAAAAATGTGCAAAAAATACAAATTTTTTCGAAAGGGTCAAAATCATTTTTGTTTTTGCCATTTAAAACAAAAGGAGCCGTAAACTCAATCATCTATAGAAACAAATAAAACACAATTTTAAAGTAGAACAACCCAAATATATACACAGAACATAACTATTAACACAAAAGGCGTGGGCCTCACCCCACCACAATAAAAGCATTTTATCCTCAAATGCAATTAAAGGCAAAATAGAGAAAAATAGAGAGGGAGGTAAAGAGTGGATCCTGTCTAAGTGGTCGCTCTATCTGTCTGGGAATCAGTGCCCGAAGTGACTTCTAGAAGGACCAGCTCCACTGGGTCTAGCAACAGGAGTCTTTGCCAAGGAGGCTTGCACAACAACGTCTATCATAATTTCTTCGGTCTCGGCTATGTCGTCTGTTGCAACTACCTCAAACATATCTTCGTCAGTCTCTACCTTTGAGTCAAGATTGGCTATCTGTTTTGCTCTGTCTCCATGTCCAATGGTGGTCTGAGGCATCTCAGGCACGTCTGGAACTCCACTGTTCCAAAGATCACGGACACATCAGTGGACTTTAGGTAGTCCACATCTTTCTTCAGCTCTGCAATAACGACCTTTAAGCTGTCACCTCTTCTATGGATCCTTGGTCATCCTCACACATGGCTATCCTGGCCGCTAGAGCATCAATAGTAGTGCTTAGTTGTGTCACAATATCATCGAGGGCAGCCTGAATCATTCCTGGAATGAAGCTTTCTATGTTGGCAGCTTGAAAATCAGCAGATTGAGCAAGTTGTCCCATCAGGATCAAGGATGCCTGAGTGACCGGTTCACAGGATGCAACTGCAGTAGTGGGTCTGGGTGATATCATAGAAGCGGAGGGACCTGCAGTCTGTGAATGAGAAGAAGGAGTAGGTATACCTGAAGACCCAGGGGCAGGAGTAGACAAAGATGCCTCTCTAGGTATAGAAACAGTGGCCACAACTTCCTTCAGCTTCTTTACCGCTTGGCCTTAAGATATTCAGCTTCCATCTTTCGGATATTGGTAGAGGCGATGGCAACCAATTTCACATCCTTCTTTGCGTCTCTAGGCACCCGAGCTCTTTCGCACAATGTAGTGATTAATATCGGGAAGGGGAGAGATGTCTGGCACTGCTTTGCACGCATATGGATCTCGAAAGAAATTATCATCCCTAGATTTATCCTGGTTTTCTCTATGATGCATCAAAGACAAGCTTCCTTAGCAAGGCGAATAATTGATTTGTTCTGTGACGACATAATTATGCTGCTAATGAACCCGAACCAGTATTTTGCAGCTACGCTCAGATTTTTTTTTTTTCAATTGAAACTCCTTCTACTAGCCATCTTGGATCAGTATCATCTGAGATCAGCGGGGCTAACCACTTTTTCATTTCATCCAGCTTCTTTATTCTGATTAAGTGTTGGAAATGATCATTAATCTTATCGGACATACCCAAAGCTATATTGATAGCTTCACTGTCACAAGCTACCTTCCTTCCTCTAACAACCACGTAGTCAACTGCTTTGAAAGATGACACTTACCTCTTCCGTTGAGGTACCAATGGACTGTATGCATTGTAAAACTCTCTAACCTAGCTTGGTATGTAAGAGCCTTGTGAATCTTTGAAATTTGTGATATTTTAGGCACTCTATTATCTCGGGGTACTTATCGATCACCCCATCTATGGAGAGTCATTTTTCCTCAAAGGTTGTTCTCAGCCTCTCAAACTTTTATCTGTTCATTGATTTACGTGGGGGGCCTTATGGTGGAGGTGCCAGTACTATTGCCTGCTCTAAAACTGGAGGAGTCTAAGTGGTGGATCGAGGATTTCTTATCTGAGATGGGTCGTTTATCTATTTAGATCATAACTCATTCCTTTGTGCCTCCATTAGTGCATCTTCATCAGAACCCACACTTCCACTGTCATATGTTGTTGGGTCATTGGTGTAAAAACCAGTACTACCGGAACTTGCAACTGATAGCTTAACAGTTTTGTCCCTGCCCTTGCCTTTTTCACCAGTTGTGTAAATTTTGGTGGTCTTGTGCCTGGATGCAGTTGCATCCTCATTGATTGTGATCCCTTTTTCTTTGTGTCGGGGTGGTGTGTTGCTACTAGCTTTGTTAGGTTTAGTCATATCTGCAAAAGATTTGGGAAAGGTTAAGGAATGCAAACAAATAGAATCACATGCAATCTTCTGCAGAAAAGCTTGCCAAGTAGATTGGCGAGTCGCCGAACCTCTTTTGGCAAGCAAGGGTTTGTACGCCGAAAGTTACAGTGCATACGGGTCTCAGGGGTACCATACAAATGGCGATCAAGAGTACTTTCGACGAGTTCCCGAGTGCGTTCAACGTCCCAAAGTTTCTCACCGATAGTTATAATCTCATCCAATTTGACCTGATATCAAGGGCGATATAGAGACATTTAGCGAACCACCGAACGATTCGGCGAGCTCGACCCAGCTCGCCAAATGGTCCAACGCGCCCATTTTCAATCCATCTACTCGAATTCAATCCCATAAACCACGAAAAGAAAATCAAAGCACGCACTAACGAATTTCGATCAAGACCCATACTACCCATCACCTCAGAAAGCTCAGATTTCTCCTGAACTTGCCGCATTTGGCCATTTGATGATATTTACTCTTAAGAAAGGTGTCACCCTCTCTATCATTGAACAAATTTTCGACATTTAGCACAAATGTGGGCTACACAGACTTCACCCAAACAATCAAAACAATATGCAAACACAACCTAATGAGATTTCATTCAATTACCATCACAACAAATATGGGCATCTGATGATCAAAACATTACGGGCATGATTTTTCAAATTGAAATAGACATTCTAATCATAGTAGAGAGGCCAAACACACATCACTAAGAGACAATTATCGCAAATGAGTACAAAACTTTCGAATGTAAATATGGAAAAAGGAAACTAACCTTCAATGTCGATTAAATTTGATTTGAAAAGCTAGGCAGCAAAGTGTTCAAATTCCGAGCACAAGTCCCAAACTAAAATGCTAGAGTAATGCTAAATTGAAGAAGATGCTACCTTAGTGCAAGTTTAGGAGATTTGTGAGAGAGGGAAAGTGAAGAAGTTAAAGTTTTGAATCTTTTGGCCTTTATAAACCGTCTAGTTTGCGCTCGTTTGATGAGGTTAGTTGCGATCGCCGATCCACTCGGCGAATCGCCGATCCACTCGGTGAATCGCCGATCCACTCGGTGAATCGCCGATCCACTCGGTGAATCGCCGAGTGGTCCCTTGTCTCACCGATTGTTATAGACTTGTCAATTTCTTGGGATCAAGATGGCGGTCTAAGTCGAGATCGCCGACCAGGTCGGTAATGCGCCGAACTGCTTCTCAAGGTTGCCGAGTTTTACAGGCTCTAATTTAAACTTGAGTTGAGCCAAACGGTGTGTTAGGTCGGACACGCTGACCTGTTCGACGTCCGCCGACTGACCATTTGCTCGCCAATCTATATTTTTCACCAATTTCCTCATTCAAACCTGCACCACTAACACACTATTATTTATAAAAGCAAATTACAACAATTAAAACCTTGGGTTGCCTCCCAAGAAGTGCCTTATTTAACGTCATGGCTCGACGCGTGTCCTTACTCACTCCCCATTGGTTGGGTTGGCCCTAGTTTTACTAGGTAACCCCAATAGTTCGTTTGAGTGAAGAGGAGGTATCGCATAATTCAGGAGTGTCCTTATAAGCTGGATCGATCTAGAATGAGAGCCAACAATTTGATTCAACACTTCAATCTCTTTCATCTCTTCCAATATTTGATCATGATCGGTGATCTTTTGAAGAATGATTTGGAGTTTGTCCTCGACAAGGTTGTTCTCCCTGCCTCTAGACTGCTTCTTCTTGTGAGGAGGTATGTACCTCCCTTGACTCTTGCACTAGTTTTCCACCTCTATTGTTTTGGTGGCCAACTCGTGCAGCTGAGTTACCAGTGTGGGTAATGTGAGTCCTTCTCGACTTCTTGCTTCATCTCAGCCGAGTTGCCACCATTTCGCTCAGCCATGTTCAGGTAACCTACCTACACCAACAAATTTAAAGAAAAACAAAACAAAAAAGAAGGTTAGAAAACTACGATTATTGAAAGCATAATTTGACTTAAACCAAAAACTTTCACGTAACACCACTCCTCGGCAGCGACGCCATTTTGATGTTTTTGCAATAAATTACATAACTTCCAATGCAAGTGTCTACATTCGTGCAATAGTATAATAATCCAACCAAGGGTTGGGGTCGAGTCCCAAGGGAGTGGGCATGAAAATTATTGGTTAAGCGCCAATGTGCTAAAGCTAATCGTAGCTAAAGATTTTTACAAGTGAATACATAGCAAGTTAAAGGGGATACAAGAGTGTCAATTAACAATGGGGGGTTTTGTCACAAGTATAGTAAAAACAACAGAAATAACAAAGAAATCTATGAGTGAGATGGGATTCTTGGGATGTGACCACAATATATATTGGTATAAATCGTTGGGTACATGCTTTCGATAGGAAATTTGCAAGATAATAGTGACTAGGCTAAGCTTTAGATGGAAATAAGTTCCCTCTCAGGCAACTTACCCCATTTCAAATAGGTTCCTCTCGGACACCCATTTGCTGCATGAAGGCTAGCCTATGCCTTACCCCACTCACTCTCTCGAGCTGAGTGTGAGGATATAGGACTAGGGCTCACCCTCTCGGGCTGAACCTCATGTCGACCCACTCCTTGGCCATCAGTCTAGCAGTCTTGGTTTCACGACCTCTCTCTCGAGCAAGCTGAAAATAGATGGGTGGTTTTGTATTTGTAACTACAAACCCATTAAATTAAACCACAACTGCTATGTGAAATTACCACTAAAATACATCTAACCTATCAGTAAGCAAAACCCAACAATAATCTCAACACATATTTGCTAAATCACACCCCAAGAATGAGGTTTTTTAGCCACACATCAAGAAATAGAAAGTTATACCTTCAATGAATTTAAAATCAGATGGGTATGAATATTTAAGTCTCAATTTAGGCAAAGAGTGAAGAATCCAAGAGACCCGCTTCCAAATTGGAAGGTATGAAACTCTCTTCTTCTTCGAGGTTTCAAAACCCTCTCCAAAACTTAAAGAATATTTCCCAAAACTCTATCTCAACTTTACAATCTAAAAACTAGGTAAAAATGATGTAACAATTACCCGAAGAATAAAAACTGAACTAGTATTTATAGTTTTCAGAAAATGTGCTCCGAAGGATCTTTCGGCGATGTTAGTGAGAATCGCCGAATGCCTTTGGTCTACTTCATCGCCTTTCGTTAGTTGCCTTCACCATCTTTGTGTCCTAGGTAATTGGGCGATGCAGCACTTCTTCCTTGAGTCGTTCAGCGATACGCCACCTACTCTTTTTCATCGCTGATTTTCTCCTTTTCTTCAGGGCTCAGCACACTGGAACAAAAGGCGAATATGCGATCTACTGGCGATCCACCGTTCATCAATTTGCATACTTCGTTTCTTCGTTCTTTTGGCTTCTTTTTGCTCTTTTTTTCTAAGGAGTGTCTGTGCTTTGCCTCAAACTTCAAATATCTGAAACTTAAAGGTTTTCATCAGATATCGGGATAAAACATGCATTTGAGGACACTAATTTCATCAAAATATAGTCCTGAATGAGTCCAATTTGTGGACTCATCAACAACTTCCTTCAACTTCTTTACCGCTTGGTCCTTAAGATATTCGGCTTCGATCTTTCGGATATTGGTGGAGGCGGTGGAAACCAATTCCACATCCTTCTTTGCGTCTTTAGGTACCCGAGCTCTTTCGCATAATGCGATGATGTCTGGCTCTGCTTTGCACACATATGGATCTCAAAATCAATTATCATCCTTAGATTTATCTTGGTTTTCTCTATGATGCATCCAAGACAAGCTACCTTAGAAAGGCGAAAGATTGATTCGTTCTGTGATGGCATATTTGTGCTACTGATGAACCTGAACTAGTATCTCACAGCTACGCTCAGATCTTTCTTGTCAATTGAAACTCCTTCTACTAGCCATTTTGGAGCAATATCATCTGAGATCAGCGGGGCTAACCACTTTTTCATTTTATTCAGCTTCTTTGTTCTGATTAAGTGTTGGAAGTGATCATTAATCTTATCAGACATACCCAAAGCTATGTTGATAGCTTCACTGTCACAAACTATCTTCCTTCCTCTAACAACTGCGTAGTCAACTACTTTGAAAGACGACACTAACCTCTTCCGTTGAGGTACCAATGCACTGTATGCATTGTAAAATTCTCTATCCTAACTTGGTATGTAAGAGCCACGGAGTTTTGTGAAAATTTTAAATTTGTGATATTTCAGGCACTCTATTATCTCGGGGTACTTATCGATTACCCCATCTATGGAGAGTCATTTTTCCTCTATGATCGTTCTGAGCCCCTCAGACTTTGATCTGTTCGTTGATTTACATGGAAGGCCTTGTACTGGAGGTGCCAGTGCTATTGCCTGCTATAAAACTGGAGGAGTCTGAGTGGTGGATCGAGGATTTCTGATCCGAGATGGGTCGTTCATCTGTTTAGATCGTAACTCATTTCTCTGTGCCTCCATCAATTCATCTTTATCAGAACCCATGCTCTCATTGTCATATGTTGTTGGGTCATTGGTGTAAAAACCAGTACTGTCGGAACTTACATTTGATATCTTAACAATTTTTTCCTTCCCCTTGCCTTTCCCACCAGCTGTTGAAATTTTGGTGACCTTGTGCTTGGATGCAATTGCATCCTCATTGATTTCGATCTCTTTTTCTTTACGTCGGGGTGGTTTGTTGCTACCAACTTTGTTAGGTTTAGTCATACCTGCAAAAGATTTGGGAGGAGTTAGGGGAAAAAACAAATAGAAGCACAGGCTATCTACTGCAGAAAGGCTCGCCAAGTGGATCGGCAAATCACTGTACTTTTTTGATGAGCTAACTCGGGCTCGCCGAAAGGGTTGGCGTCTAATTATAGCAAGTCTGCGATAGGAGAGTCCTTTCGGCAACTCGCCGCCTACTCTCTACTAGCAAGGGTTTGTCCGCCGAAAGCTACAATGCATAAGGTCTCAGGGGTAGCATATAAAGGGCGATCAAGAGTACTTTCGGTGAGTCGCCGAGTGCATTCGGCGACCCATGGCTTCTTGCCAAAAGTTACAGTCTCATCCAATTTGACCTGATACTAAGGGCGTGATGGAGACATTGGGCGAATCGCCGAACGATTCGACGAGCTCGACCCAGCTCGCCAAATGGTCCAACGTGCCCATTTTCAATCTATCTTCTCGAATTCAATCCCATAAACCTCGAAAGCAAAATCAAAGCATGACTAACAAAATTCAAACAAGACACATACTACCCATCACCCCGGTATACTCAAATTTCTCCCGGACTTGCCGCATTTGGCCATTTGACAACATTTACTCTTAAGAGCGGTGCCACCCTCTCTATCATTAAGCAAGTTTTCGACATTTAGCTCAAACGTGGGCTACTCAGACTTCACCCAAACAATCAAAACAACATGCAAGCACAACCCAATTAGATTTCATTCAATTACAATCACAACAAATACGGGCATATGACGATCAAAACACTACGGGTACAATTTTCAAATTGAAATAAACATTCTAATCCTAGCAGAGAGGCCCAACACACATCACTAAGAGACAATTATTGCAAATGAGTACAAAACTTTCGAATGTAAATATGGGAAAAGGAAACCAACCTTCAACGTCGATTAAATTCAATATGAAAAGCTAGGTTGCAAAGTGTTCCAATTTCGAGCACAAGTCCCACACTAAAATGCTAGAGTAATGCTAAACTAAAGAAGATAATACCTTAGTGCGAGTTTAGGAAATTTGTGAGCGAGGGAAAGTGAAGAAGTTGAAGTTTTGAATCTTTTGGCCTTTATAAATCATCCAATTCATGCTCGTTCGGCGACGTTAGTTGCAATCGTTGATCCACTCAACGAATCGCCAAGTGGTCCCTTGTCTCGCCGGTTGTTACAGACTTGTCAATTTCTTAGGATCAAGATGGCGGTCTAAGTCGAGATTGCTGACCAGGTCGGTGATGCGCCGAACTGCTTCTCAAGGTCGCCGAGTTTTACAGGCTCTAATTTAAACTTGAGTTGAGCCAAACGGTGGGTCAAGTCGGCACGCCGACCTGTTTGGTGGTCCGCCGACTGACCATTTTCTGCCAATCTGTATTTTTCACCACTTTCCTCATTAAAACCTACACCACTAACACACTATTATTTATAAAAGAAAATTTATGAAATTAAAACCTTGGGTTGTCTCTCAAGAAGCGCCTTATTTAACATCGTGGCTCGACGTGAGTCCTTAGTCACTCCCCATTAGTTGAGTTGGCCCTAGTGTTACTAGGTAACCCCAATAGTTCGTTTGAGTGAAGAGGAGGCACCGCATAATTCAGGAATGAGAGCCAACCATTTGATTCAACACTTCAATACTCTCCTTCATCTCTTCCAATATTTGATCTTGTTCGGTGATCTTTTGGAGAATGATTTGGTGTGTGTCCTCGACACGGTTGTTCTCCCTGCCTCTAGAATGCTTCCTCTCGTGAGGAGGTATGTACATCCCTTGACTCTTGCACTGGTTTTCCACCTCTATTATTTTGGTGGCCAACTCGTGCAACTGAGTTACCAGTGTGGGTAATGTGAAGTTCCTCTCGATTTCTTGCTTCAACTCAACCGATTTGCCACCATTTCCCTCAGCCATGCTCAGCGAACCTACATACACCAACAAATTAAAAAAAAAACAAAACAAAATATAAGGTTAGTAAACTACGATTATTGAAAGCAGAATTTGACTTAAACCAACCAAAAACTTTCACGTAACACCACTCCCCGGCAGCAGTGCCATTTTGATTTTTGCGTAATCAGCGACACAATTTCCGATTCAAGTGTCTATGATCATGCAATAGTATAATAACCCAACCAAGGGTTGAGGTCGAGTTCCAAGGGAGTGGTTTTGAGAATTAATAGAAAAATAAAATCAATTCTAACTAGCCGTAGCTAAAGACATTAACGATTAAAACATTGTAAATTAAAGGGGAACACAAAAGTATCAAATATCGATTTGGGGGTTTTGTCACAAGTATAGCAAAAATAGTAAAAATAACAAAGAAATCTATGAATGAGAGGGGATTCTTGGGATGTGACCGGAATACGGGTTAATCTAAATTATTGGGTACATGCTTTCGATAGAAAATTTATAGAGCAATAGTGACTAGGCTAAGCTATACGTGGGAATAAATTCTCTCTCGAGCAACTTACCCCGTTTCAAATGGGTTCCTCTGGGACACCCATTTGCCACATGAAGAACAACCTATGCCTTACCCTATTCACTCTCTTGAGCTGAGTGTTAGGATATGGGACTAGGGTTCACTCTCTCGAGCTGAACCTCATGTTGACCCACTCTTTAGGCCATCAATCTAGTAGTCTTGGTTTCACGACCTTTCTCTCAAGCAAGCCGAGAACACATAAATAAACTTGTATTTGCAACTACAAATTTGTTAAATTCAACCACAACTACTAGACAAAATCACCATTAAACTACATCTAATCTATCAACAAGCAAGACCCAACAACAATCTTAACCCATATTTGCTAAATCACACCCCAAGAATTGGGGTTTTTAGCCACTCATCAAGAGATAGAAATTTATACCTAAATGAGCTTGCATTCAAATGGGTATGAAGATTTAAGTCTTGTTATAGGCCAAGAATGAAGAGTCCAAGAGACCCAAGTCCAAATCCTTAGAGATGAAACCCTTTTCTTCTTCAAGTCTCCAAAACCCTCTCAAACTCAGAGCAAACAATAAAAAGTACTAAAATTATGTTAATTGTTCCATATGAAAATCTGATAATACTAAAAATATGATACTAAGCTATAACTCTCAACCAGTATTTATAGTTTTCAAAAATCTGTGCTGCAGCGGATCATTCGGCGACCTTAGTCGGAATTGCCGATCAACTCAGTGATTTGCCCTTTGGTGTTGTTCATTGCCATCCACCATCCTTCAGAATCGTCGTGCTCTGGGTCATTGGGCGACATAGTACTGCTTTGCAAAACTTCTCGGTGATGCATCGACTGCTTCCTTTTTCCGCCAACTTGATCCTTTTCTTCAAGCTCAGCACATTGGAATAAAAGGCGAAGTGAGATCCTTCGGCGATTTGCCAAGTTGACTATGCGATCATCAGGCCTTTATTTTCTCATTCTTTTCAGCCTTTTCGTTCCTTTTTGCGAAGTGGTGACCATGCTTTCCTTCAAACTTCAAATACCTGAAACTTAAGTGTTTTCATCGGATATTGAGATAAAATAAGCAACTGAGGACACAATTTCTATTAAAATATAGCCCCAAATTAGTCTAATTTGTGGACTCATCAGTATCAAGTAGCAATCTCCTTGTCCCATAATTATGTGCCCTCATAGGTCTTTTGCTAGTGGATTCACCAAAGCTAAGTTAATGGTTCTACCTTAGGCAAGTAGGACACCCTTTTCGGTGTGGGTAACTCCAGATTCCATGATTTGCTCACATGGTCTATGTAAGTTAAGGCTTACCCCCACAATGAATTATTATGAACTATGGCTTCTCAAGAATGTAGTACTTAGTGTGGGTAGGGGTATGCGACTTCATCCATGCATTGCACAAGTAAGCTTTGAGAATATTTATGGTGTGTTCCTTCTATGTTATGATGGTTTATGAAATGAAGTATGCTTAATGTGGATTGTTGCTATGAGTTGCTTTCCTTGATATGACTTAGTAAATGTGAAGGTTTCCTTATTTATGAGTGTTAACTAAAGATGAGATCAAAGAATGGTAAGTATGATTATGGTGGTACTTAGTATAGATGGAATTATGAGATCTTATCTATGCATTGCACAAGTATAACTCAGGGTTACTTATGGGATGGTTCTATTATTCTATGATAATCTATATGTTGAATATGCTTATGACTTATGCTTTTATACTCAAACTTGGCATATAACATGGCTTTCAACTAAAATGTCCTTTTTAGTATGTTTTCAAGGTTAACGCATGACTATCATACTTAGTGCATTTTTGTACTAACCCATAGTTTCCTACAGTTTTCTAAAAGTGTAGGGTCCGGTTCTTAAGGCAATCTTCTTTTGGTTCAAGCTTGGATCGACTATTCTCCTAGCTTGTGGCGAGTCCTGAAGATTCGAGGACGTATGAGTCATTTGTAGTTCCTTTCTAGATATTTCATTTTAGAACTATGTTGAAAGGGTCGTGTCCCTATTTTGAATCAAGTATTGTAATAGAGGGCTATAATGAGACATGTCTAGACTTCTGCTTGCTTTTATAAAAGACTTCGATTGTATGGATAAAGTTTTAAAATCCGCTTCATTTCTTTTATATTATGTTATGATATGCTAAGAGGCTTGTATGAGACATTTCTGGGTTGAGTACGCCTTGTCACATCTTAGGGGTACTCATGGGTCGTGACAAACTTGGTAATCAAAGCACAATATTTAGAATGATTCTAGGATGATGTCTCATAAGCCACGTCTAGCAGAGTCTTGTTCATAGTGTGAAGGCACTACATTTATGAATGAGAGGCTATAAGATGTTTAGGAAACTACACTTCTTTCATTACTCTTAAAGTCGTTCCATAGAGTTTAACTCTATAAAGTCCCCTCCTAATCCTTCTCTTGTGTCTTCAGGATATGAATACACGAAGGGATAATGCTAGAAGGGTGGAAGAGGAGAATGTGAACCAAGGAGTTCCTCCTCAAGATAATCAAGCTCCTGTTGATCCCGTGGTTGAGAATGTGACCCATACAAAGTTTAGGTTGGCTTTCCAAATGTTGGCTCAAGCGTTACGACTCAAGCCAATAGAGAAGTTATAACTCTGGTGAATGTGAATTCGGCTGCCTCTAGGGTTAGGGATTTTTCTAGAATGAACCCTCATGAGTTTCATGGTTACAAAGTTGAAGAGGATCCTCAAGAATTTATGGATGAGGTTTACAAAATAATAGATATCATGGGGTGACTTTGGTAGTGAAAGCGCAGTTAGCCGCTTACCAATTGAAAGGTGTTGCTCAAGTATGGTATAAGCAATGGAAGGATGAGAGGCCAATATGAGCGGGTCCTATAGAATGTGAGATGTTCAAATCGGCATTCCTTGATAGGTTCTTTCCCCTAGAGTTAAGGGAGGCTAAGATGCAAGTGTTCATCAACCTCAAGAAAGGTAGTATGAGTGTTAAGGAGTATGCCATGAAATTTACCTAACTATCCAAGTATGCTTCAACTCTAGTAGCGAATTCAAGGGCTAAGATGAACAAATTCATGATGGGAGTGTCCAACTTGGTTGAAGAAGAATTTGGTACGAAAATGCTTGTTGATAACATGAGTATCTCACGTCTTATGGTATGTGCCCAACAAATTGAGGAGTCAAAGCTCAAGAGAAAGAATAGGGAGATAAAAAGAGCTAGGTCCGATGAACAAAGTCAACCAAGGTTCAAAAAGAGGTCCTTTAACCAATATTCCCCAATGGTCAACAACGATAGTGTAACACCCCGAAATGCTAACAAAGAGTCACATGTCGATACACCATTGCTTAATTACTATAATATGTTTTATTCACATTTTGGGAACTTGAAATTTTGTGATATTTGCAAACTTGCTTAACATAAATTGTGATCGTAATTTAAGGGATTTTATTGGGGTAGTTATGTAATATTCTAATTATAATTATGTATAACTATAAATGGTGGTGAGGTATATACATATAGGTATGAATATATGCATTTTGGGAAGCACACTTTTATTTGGGCAGCACCTTTGAAGGACAGCTATACAAATGATAATCATCACTTGTGGGACTATATATTTTCACACCTCCTTGAGTTAAATTCGTTTCCTTCCAGTCTATGAACCTTAGAACCTTATTTAATTAGTTGTTCTTCAAAATCACAAGAGAAAAACTTGGTCCTTTTGGCTGGAATTCGAGACACACACTTCTCTTTGGTAAGTGATGAAATCTGTTTTTGAGCTGGGTAGTGTTTGGTAGTTTAAGCATATCTCGTTCTCTCAAACTTCATTTACAGTGAATAACTATTATTTGGAAAGCTAATTCATATACCTACAACTCCTATGTTTATGTTAAACTCTAATTTAGCTGTTATGAATACGAAATAAGGGACTCAACATATGATAAGTTCTGTCCAGATTCCGGAATTAGAAATCCTGTATGTTCAACTGTTAGTGTTTTGATTATATCTTTTTGTACATAATGTATTTTGCGATTATGCTTGATTATTTGCAAGCTTAAGAGCTGTACCTACATCGTTTATGAAGTACTTTCTTGGCCAGAATTACTGTTTTGGGAGCATAGTCGTATTTGTACAAGCTAGGCTTACTTGTGATGATAAACCTGTGTTATGTCATTATTATTGAGCTAATATTAAGTAAATAATTAGTTAAATTCATTTTTTTAAAGGTTGTATATACTCGTGTACAAGTTGAGGACCTTGATATGTTGTGGTCTACGATTTGAACTCTTGAAGTTGTGTTGGATTGTTTCTATACTAAAGCACTGAGGTTTGTGTATAAAATTGTACTTGTACTCTTTTTACCTGCTGGTATATCTGAAGTTTATCTTGATACCTTGGTTACCTCTTGTCACTTTGCATTATCGTGTTGGATCCTTTAAGACATTGAAGACACTTGTGTAACTCGCCCACTTGTACGGATTGTTTGATCACTTGGCACTCTGGCTGGGACCTTGTCCTTCTTGTGGCTGTTATTTTGTCACTATTGGCATGCCTCTTGATTCCGATCATTTGCCATCTTGACTCTGGATATTTAGTTCATCTTAAGTATGAAAGTTGTCCATTTTAAGTACGAACTAGAAAGCCAGTTTTAACATGGTTCTCTTGATTATTGGGCTTCGACCATTCTTGATGCAGGGCATTGATCCTTCTTGATACCTGTTTGTGCTTGGTGTGACGACATGATGTATATATTGGGTGAACCTTGTTATTGAATCTCTTGGAAAATGGTGCTATGAGTGTTCTTGATCTTTAAATATCGAACTTGTTACTCTTTATATTTTGTCTACTTGATTTATTTATTTTGTTCAATTGTGCAGCCCATGACTTGAGAAAGGTAGCTTGGTGAATATGAGGGATCCAAACCTACAGTTTCTACACCACTAAGCTATATGTTTAGTGATAGTTGTTTCTATCGTAGGGAATGTTCGAGGGGATGCATGAAGCTGGCCATTGGAAATGGAGATTTTGAGAGCCTTAAGGGAGATCACATTTGCATATAGGCATCTATATTTTGTATAAACCTTGAGACTTGTACATGATCTATGTGTTGTACATTTACATAAAACTTTGAAGGCTAATTTGATCATTTTTACCAATGGTTGTAATATAAGTGTGGCTATATATTTTGTTGTTTTTGGGGTGTGTAAACCCAAGTCTTGTAATATACTAAATTTACTGTTTGTTTTGAATGGTTGTGTGAAGCATGAACCGGCTAATTTGGGTACTCGAAAGTTGGTAACATTCTTTTTATATCATTTTTAAGTGTGAGGATAATAAATGCATGAAAATCTCGTAAGTTATTTGCTTAGATTATCTTGGAAGGGTTTTTTCGCCGTATGTAAAACTTCTACGCAGTTTTGATTTGACACAAATAAATGTTTAAATGGGCAGGATGCACATCATTAACTATTGTTTTTATTGAACCTAATCCCCTAACCAGATTTTAATCAATACTCCCTACATTCATCTCTTTTATATGTTGCAAGTATTAAAGTAGATTCCTTCTGAAGTGGTAGTATCCTTCCGAAAGGGTCGCTACAAGTGTTGGTATTAGAGCCTATGTTTATGGTTCTAGGACTTTTGGCTTGAAATACTTGTATACTTGTTCCCTTTCGAAAAAGGTTCTATTTAGATTATTTGTTCACTTACATGGTTTATAAATTTTTTATCGCATGTAGAGTGAATATGTATCAAGTACATGTCCCTAATGCAATGTGATCTTCCTTTTGAAGGAATTAAGTTATGACCTCTTCTTTTGACCAACCTATGGAAGTTGCTCGTGAAGGTTTAGGTGCCTCTGTGTCCCAACCTCATGCACAGGAAGGGGTTGGAGAGCATTTCTCGAATCAATATGTTCCCCACACTAGTGGGTCTGAAGTGGGAAACCATCAGGGTGTAAGAGCTGGTCCACATCCTCACATGAGTCGTGGTACTCAAGCCATGAATCCTCCTTTTCAACAAATGGTTGAATTCTTTCACCACATGGCTGAATCGATGCATGATCCTAACGAAATTAACTTTGAGAAAATGAGGAAAATGGGTGGAGTGGAGTTTGAAGGTATTGTTGATCCCACGGATGCTGAACAATGGCTGGAGTGCATGGAGAGGGTATTTGAGCAGTTGGAGTGTTTCGATGTTGCCAAATTTAAGTATTCTATTTCACTATTACAAAAGGATGCTTACCATTGGTGTGTTAGTGTTCCGAATGCCAAGGTAAAACTTCCTATTCATACTTGGGATGATTTTCTTAAGGAATTTCGTATGAAGTATGTCTCACCTGCTTATTGTGATGCAAAGAAAAAGGAGTTTTTAAATCTAAGACAATGAGGCATGTCTATTGCTGAGTACCAACAGAAGTTTCTAAGGCTCTCTCATCATGCTGGAGGTATTATTAAAGAGGAAAAACACAAGTGCAGGAAATTTGAAGATGGTTTAAATGATTCCATTAGGAAGAATGTGGCGATCCTGCAACATGAGATCTTTTGTAAGTTAGTGTCTACTGCTTTTACTTGGGAACGACTTGATAAAGAAGAAGCTCTAGTAGAAATAAAAACAAATTTCGAAAGCCTAGACCAGATTTTGGAGGTCCATCCAAAAGAGGAAGGTTTGATAATTCTAAGGCTAGTAGTGTTAACAGGCAACCCCAACAAAAGTAAAATAGATCAGAATTTTCTACAGCTAGCACTCCAAATTATGGCCAAGGCAAGCCTCGCGTTCCTACTTGTCCACAATGTGTAAAGAATCATTATGGTACTTGTAGGAGAGCTTCTGGTGCATGTTTCAACTGTGGGAGCTTTGATCATAAAGTGAAGATTGTCCTAATCCTAATAATGATCCTTTCTTGAGAACTGAAGGCTCAGTTCATAAGCCTTCTAATAATCCTCCTCAAACTAATAGAGGTGCAAGACCTAAAAACACCCAAGCAGCAAGTGCAAGTAGAGCTAATAAAGCTAGTGGACCAAAGGCTACTGCACGTGCTTATGCTATGAGGCAGAGGGATGATCAAGATGGACAAGACATGGTTGTCGGTAAATTTTACTTATTTGGCTTATGTGTGTTTACTTAATGTATATTTTGGGTGAACCTTGTTATTGAATCTCTTGGAAAATGGTGTTATGAGCGTTCTTAACATTTGGATCTTTAAATATCAAATTTGTTACTCTTTATATTTCGTTTACTTGATTTATTTATCATGTTCAATTGTGCTGCCCATGACTTGAGAAAGGTAGCTTGGTGAATCTGAGGGCTCCGAACCTATAGTTTCTACAGCACTAAGCTATATGCTTAGCGATAGTTGTTTCTATCGTAGGGAATATTCGAAGGGATGCATGAAGCTGGCCATTGGAGATGGAGATTTTGAGAGCCTTAAGGGAGATCACATTTGCATATAGGCATCTATATTTTGTATAAACCTTGAGACTTGTACATGATCTATGTGTTGTACATTTACATAAAACTTTGAAGGCTAATTTGATCATGTCACCAAGGGTTGTAATATAAGTGTGGCTATATGTTTTGTTGTTTTTGGGGTGTGTAAACCCAAGTCTTGTAATATACTAAATTTACTATTTGTTTTGAATGGTTGTGTGAAGCATCAACTGGCTAATTTGGGTACTCGGAAGTTGGTAACATTCTTTTTATATCATTTTTAAGTGTGAGGATAATAATTGCATGAAAATCTCATAAGTTATTTGCTTAGATTATCTTGGAAGGATTTTTCTGCCATAAGTAAAAATTCTATACAGTTTTCGATTTTACGCAAATAAATGTTTAAATGGGCAGGATGCACATCCTTAACTATTTTTTTACTGAACCTAATCCCCCAACTAGATTTTAATCAATACTCCCTACATTCATCTCTTTTAAATGTCGCAAGTATTAAAGTAGATTCCTTCTCAAGTGGTAGTATCCTTCTGAAAGGGTCGTTATAGATAGGGTGACTAACCCTTAATCTCAAGGAGGAAATGGAGGCGGTTCTTCTTTTGAGAGATCTACATGTGCCAAGTGTAGAAAGGAACATGCCGGTAAGTGCCTAGCCGGCATGGATGGTTACTTTGGGTGTGGAATGAAAGGTCACAAGATGAGGGATTGCCTTATGCTCATTGATAAAGGGAGAGAGGCCAAGCAAGCTTCTCTTAATGAACCAGATCACAATGCTACAAAGTATGGTCGCTTCTATGCACTCTAATCTAGAAAGGACCAAGAAGGCTCTTCGAATGAAGGCACCGGTATGTATATAGTTCCCTATAGATGTAAATGTTTTATTAGATCCCTATGTTAATTTTTAGACCTTGATGTTATCCTTTGAAAGGATTGGTGGCAATTGTTAGGCCTCTAGTGACTTTAGAACCCGGTAAGGCTGTTATGAGTTGTTAGCTATGCTTTGGGGATTGTTTGAGAGAAGTAGTAATTGAGGTTTTAGTAGGGGGCTTCCTCCCAAGGGGGAGATGGTATGCTTAGTTAGCAAGATTGTTGAGAGTCTCGATATCCTCATCTCTCTTTCTTCTATTCCTATTCTAGCTTGAGACAAAGAGTTCCTTGTGGCTTGTTTTATGATTTGGAGTCATGTGTGTTTTAAAAATTTCCATGATCTCCTCATGTTATGCATGGTTTTTGAGAAATTTATGTTTAGAAAGAAAATAAGTTTTTATAATTTATGTATTCCTCATGTTGTTGTGCATTTAGTATGAGTTGCCTATTTGACTTCATGAGGTGATTGGTGAACATGCTTTAGTATGCTTTTAAGAGTAATTGCATAATTTACTTCATGTTATTAAGTTGAGCATGCTTTTAGTTGGAGAAGGTAGTTCCTCCTACGAATATGTGAAATGTTTAAGTTTTCATGCATAATGGGTTGTTAGATGTAGTTCCTACTTCCTTGTGTTGCATTGATCATGTTGAGATGGAGTTGATGTTTCCTCCTTTGAATTATGCATTATTTTGATGCTTCATGCATGATGGGCTACTAGTCTTGAGTCTTTAATTAAGTAAGGTTTCTAGATCGTCATTTGAGGACGAATGTTCCCAAGGGGGAGATAATGTAACACCCCGGAAGTTAGTGGGTTAAACTAGAGCCAAAATGTGAGGGTTAGGAGAAGGGAAAGACCCAAGGCGAAGGGGCAAGGCCAAAGCCAAGGGCCAAGGCTGCCCCAAGCTTGGGGTACACTGCCTCAATTCCACGATCACCACCACGACCAATGGTGTGGACCACGGCTCGTGGTGTGGTCCGTGAAGGCAAGGCAGTAGCTCCCTAAGGGCTGCCTCAAAGTGGCTCACCTTCACGAGACACTTCACCGCCAGTGGTCTTAACCAAGGCTCGTGGGAAGGCCCATGAAGGTTCCTTAGCCTTGTGGATGCCAAGCTACTGGTCCATGGACCATGAGTAGGACCACGGCCAGTGGTCTTGACCACGGCCAGTGGTCTTGACCACGGCTTGTGAGCCCTATCGTGGTGCCTAGCACCATGCTGCCTAATGAGGGTCGTTTTGGTAAATTCCTTTTTAGTTAGTATTAACTGGGGGTCATTTTGTGTAGACTTTATACACTTATATAAGCCTTTTTAAGTCAAAATACACCCATTCACTTCATTATTTCCCAAAACCCAAATTAAAGTCACAAAATTCATCTTCTACACAAATTTTCTCTCTCTAGAACTCAAGGAAGAAGAAGAGTAAAATTGGGACTAGGGATTGAAGAATCAAGGCTATTTCACTCAATTTCTTTGAAGAATCATAACTAAGGTATGGTAGCTCTTCATCTATGGGTATCCTTCACCCATAGAGCCCCTCCAAAATTCAATTTCAAAACTAATGATTTCCCCGAAAGTGAGGGGCTGACTTCAATCTTGTGGGTTCTTCCCAAAAACGTTTTTAATGGTTGATATATGATGGATAATGATTGAATTGATGATTTATTGTTGATTTATGATGATTTCCCCCAAGAACCCCTGAAATCCCTAATTTCCCCAATTTGGATCTTGTGATGAGAATTGTTGATTTTAGAAGGATGATATGAGATTTTTTTTGTTATAGTTGGGTTACTTGAATTATGTTATCATCCATGTATAATGTAGTAATTCTAGATGTGTTGATGAATCATGATCTATTGTCCTTGAAGGGCAATTTATGAGAATTATGCATGATAATGAAGTTTAGGTACATGATTTATGAATACTTTGAGAGTAAAGTGATTATGACTATGATGTATTTGTTGTGTTGTTGAAAGGCTATTCTCATATACACATACACCTATGAATGAAGTTTCTATGATTATGATAATGAGGATGTTTTGATTGAAATGCTATTCTCAATTACTCACTTATGAACGATGATGACATGTTGTGAAAGGTTTTCTCACAATATGGGGATTCTTAGGTTGAAAGACTATTCTCACATATTGAATCTAGGAGCTATCTTATGAATGATGTTGGATTGAGTGTTGGTACATTCTTCCATAATAATGAGCTCAAGTAATGTAATGTTTAGTACTCTATGGGGAATAATGCTCAGCACCGAGTGGATATTAATATGGGATGGAAGCCCTCAGGTGAGTTGATGTGGGGTTTCTAGTAGCAATCTCTTGAGATGGATGCCCATACGTGAGTTGAGGAAGGTTATCTAGTAGAAATCTCCTTGTTCTATGAGCCCTCATAGGTTTTTAGCTAGTGGATCCACCTAAGCTAAGTTAATTGTTCTACATTAGGCAAGTAGGACACCTTTTTCGGTGTGGGTAACCCTGGATTCCATGATTTGCTCACATGGTCTATGTCGGTTAAGGCTTACCCCCACAATGAATGATTATGAACTATGGCTTCTCAAGAATGCACTACTTAGTGTGGGTGGGGGTATGGGACCTCATCCATGCATTGCACAAGTAGGCTTTGAGAGTAGTTATGGTGTGTTCATTCTATGTTGTGATGGTTTATGAAATGAAGTATGCTTAATGTGGATTGTTGCTATGAGTTGCTTTCCTTGGTATGACTTAGTAAATGTGAAGGTTTCCTTGTCTATGAGTATTAACTAAAGATGAGATCAAAGAATGGTAAGTATGATTATGGTGGCCTAAAAGTTGTACTTAGTATAGATGGGATTATGGGATCTTATCTATGCATTGCACAAGTATAACTTATGAGATGTTTCTATTATGCTACGATGATCTATATGTTGAATATGCTTATGACATATGCTTTAACACTATTGTGCATGATGATTCTCAAACTTGGCATATAACATGGCTTTCAACTAAAATGTCCTTTTTAGCATGTTTTCAAGGTTTTTATGCATGGCTATCAAAATTAGTGCATTTTTGTACTAACCCATATTTTACTACACTTTTCTAGAAGTGTAGGGTCCGGTTCTTAAGGCAATCTTCTTTTGGTTCAAGCTTGGATCAACTATTCTCCTAGCTTGTTGTGAGTCCTCAAGATTCAAGGACATATGAGTCATTTTTAGTTCCTTTCTAGTTATTTCATTTTAGAACTATGTTGAAAGGATCATGTCCCTATTTTGAATCAAGTATTGTAATAGATGGCTATAATGAGACAAGTCTAGACTTCTGCTTACTTTTATATAAGACTTCGATGTATGGATAAAGTTTTAAATTCCAATTCATTTCTTTTATCTTATGTTATGATATGATAAGAGGCTTGTATGAGACCTTTCGGGGTTTAGTACGCTTTGTCAAATCTAGGGGGTACTCTTGGGTCGTGACAACCATACTATAAGGAGGAATCAGGATAGGTTACGTATTAGGGAGAAGGTCAATACCGAAGGCTATTTCCCCCTCGGGAGGAATACCGGGTAGATCATCTCGGAACATTTCCGGAAACTCATTTACAATGGGGACCGATTCAAGAGTAGGGGTTTCAGAATCTACATCCCTCACCCTAATAAGATCGTAAATGCAACCCTTGGAGATAATCTTTCTTGCCTTCAAACATGAGACAAACTGACCCTTAGGCATAGAATTTCCCCCTTCCACTCAAGGATAGGGTCATTTGGGAACTAAAACTTGACTACCTGAGTTCTACAATCCACAACGCATAACAAGAGTGCAGCCAATCCATACCAAGTATAACATCAAAATCTAGCATGTCAAGCTCTACCAAATCAATAAGAGTAACTCTATGGGATAGGGAAACGGGGCATCATCTATAAACCCTCTAAGCCACCACAGAATCACCAACAGGAGTAGAGACGGAAAAAGGTTCTAACAACACATCGGGGAGCATATCAAATCTCATTGCCACATATGGCATCACAAAAGACAAAGTAGCACCGTGGTCTAACAAAACATACACATATATATGGAAAACTTTTAACATACCGGTGACCACGTCCGAAGAATTCTCTTGTTCACCTCAGTTTTGAAGAGCATAAAAGCGGTTTTGTTTGGGAGCATCTGCACCTTGGTCCGGCTACGTGTGTATAATTTACTAACCCTTACCGTTAGCTCATATTAGACATCACATCGATGTATGGCTTAGTTTTCACCCTCGCACCAATCGACATTAGACTATTAGATAGTATCACACTAAATCTATGTTGATAATTCTTTTCTTATTAACTACCTTATTGGTCCGGCAAGTAGTAACAAGGCGATTTCTAACGTTTGCAACTGCTAAAAAGACTTCTAAACAAAAGAATTATCAATGCATGCAATAACACTATTCAAGAATTACTTAGTTACTATTCATACTTTGTTAATCGCTCATAGTTCCCACTACCCTAGTTGTGGATTTAGTTACCTATAGTAGCAAGAGCACAATTCATATTTTTAGATGAAGAAATCATGAACTTACTTATTAAGTAGAAGAAACCAGAATCTCAACTTGAATTTCAAAGTCAACATCTTCAAAATGAACTTAGGAAATAAAAATTTTTTGAAGTTGCAAGTTAATCTCCAAAGCCAAAAACTAGAATAAAAGTAATAAAGTCTAACCCCCAAAAACAAGGTTTACATGCCTTATATATAAAAAAAACAAGTGCTAACTAAAAAGGAAATGATTTAAGGAAATAAAGTTTTTGGACGCGGTTGTAGTTGACGACACTAACCTACGGACTGTTGACTGACCTACGGCCCGTAGGTCCCTTCCGTGGTTTGGGACTTGGGCAATTTTCCAACTCCAAAAATCAGCACTCTCAACCACAATCGATGGACCAGCAGGATGGATTGTGATTCAATCCATGGTCCGTGGATCCTCCTCCATTGTTTCATACCTAGACTTTTGAAATCAGGTACTGGAACACCCTTTTCTGAATGGTTTGATGGACTTACAGGACGGCCCGTAGGTCAACCTACAGTTCGTAGTTTGAGTTCGTTGTTCCACACGGTCAAGAATTCCCTGATTTCATCTTCATGCTTTGCCTGTCCATCTACGATCACTATCTACGGAACGTGACTGGACCTACGGTCCGTGAGTCACTTCCGTAGATGCCCTTTTCTGTACAATTCTTTAGATGTGTCTCATACTTCCACGTACGAACTTATTTCCTGCAAACATGATAAAAACACATTAATACCAATACAAAATGGCCCTATATATATAACTCGTAAGTGAAATGTATTAAAAATACCATAAACTCACGGTATATCAACTTTTCAAGCTTTTTGGAATAACATATGAGGTTCCACAAGATTGTTATATAATATACGAAAGTTATTACGGAGTTATAAGAACAAGACTACAAACAGGCCAAGACTGGCAACGTGACAACAATAAGATATAGGTGCTATAAATCCATGACATGACATGCTATGCATTCTACTCCTAAGCTATAATCAGGAGGTATGGGGCCTATTGCCTATATTTATACGTATGAGACACACATGGCCACAAGTTGGCAAATATGATGTCGGTTCCCTACCGAAAGGCACCACCATTGCTAGCATTTCGTTGGGTATGTCATGCATTTGCATTAATATATATATATATATATATATGTATTCACGACATACGATTATACGTGCATACCATGCATATTTAAATAGTAGGGGGCCAAATGTCAGACATGAAGATTATTTGAGTTTGAGTTTGAGTTTCAGGTGGTATTTCTATTACCCTTTTACAGTAAATATTTATGATTCTACTTTCCGCTTTACATACCAGTACATTTTTATTTGTACTGACATCCCTTTGACTGGGGATGCTGCTTTTTGTTTTGTGTGAGCAGGTACAAGCAGGGACTCTAATCGACCCACTCGCTAGGATTCAGGTTCAGTTGTGAGTTGGTAAGCTCCATATTTTCCTGGGGCTATCAGAGGAAGTTTACTTTTGTTGTACAGTTTGGGTATAGTCGGGGCCTTGTCCCGACAGTGCTTATGTCACTCGTAGAGGCTATTGTGGACAAAATATTATGGGTTTTCTTTTTGTATGTTTCAACCTCTAGCCAATAGCCTTGGCATGTTTATATATTTGTGTGTAAGTAGGTATGTCTTCGGTTGTTGTCTCGTCAGCTAGATAGTACATCTTTATTTTTTTTCGGCTTGTCTACCACTGTTTGTATGGTTTATTCTCATTCAGGTCATGACCTTCAGGGTCCAGGCTTCAGTTTTTAGAGGTTGTGTTGCCCAATGTTTTTGTCTCATGGTTTGGTTTAGCTAGTATGTTTTAGTGGGTAACTCGATCTTATAGGGTATCGAGTGCCAGGTACTCCCCCTATTTTGGGGTGTGACATATATACTTCCACTGTTTTAAATAAAGCTTTGATTGTATGGATTTAAAGAAAAGTTTTAATTCTGTACCATTTTCCTTATATAGAATGTTATGAATGCTATGAGGCTTATATGAGACTTTTTAGAGTCTTATACGTTGTGTTGCAGCTAGGGTGTACCCCTGGGTCATGAAAAATTTGGTATCAGAGCATAAGGTTTTGGAATGGTTTTTAGGATTCATGTCTCACAAGCCAGTTCTAGTAGAATCTTGTTCATGTGTGTGAGTCGCAACACATTTATGAAGGAGAGGCTATAGGACGTTGGGAAGCTTCACTTCTTTCATTATTTTTGAAGTCGTGCAATAGAGTTTAGCTCTATAAATGTCCTTTTCCTAACCCTTCTCTTGCGTTTATAGGATATGAATACAAGAAGGGAAACCGTAAGAAGAGGTGAAGAGGAGATTGTGAATGAGGGAGTTCCTCCCCAAGGTCCTCAAGGTGATCAAATTCCTCAAGGCAATCAAGTTTCGGTTGATGCTCCGGCCATGATCAATGAAGAAATTAGTTCGGCTTTTCTAACCTTAGCCCAAGCCATGACGGCCCAAGTTAATAGGGATATGGGGCCTTGAGTGAATGCTAATGAGAGTACTATGGCTTCTAGGTTGAGGGACTTTGTGAGGATGAATCCTCCGATATTTCTTGATTCCAAGTTGGGAGAGGATCCCCATGAGTTTGTGGATGAAATGTATAAGGTAGTCAATTCTATGGGGGTGAATTCTGTAGAAAAAGCGGAACTAGCTTCTTACCAATTGAAGGATGTTTCCCAAGTTTGGTTTACTCAATGGAAAAGCAATAGGCCGATATGAGCGGGTCCTATAGAGTGGGAGGTTATTAAGAAAGTATTCATTGGTAGGTACTTTCCCCATGAAAAGAGGGAAGTTAAGATAGATGAATATATCAACCTTAGGCAAGGTAGCATGAGTGTGGAGGAGTATTCCTTGAAATTTACCCTATTGTCTAAGTATGCTCCATCTTTGGTGTCTAACCTGAGGGATGAGATGAGTAGATTTTTTATAGGTGTGTCCGACATAGTTGAAGAAGAATGCCATACGAAAATACTCCATGATGACATGAATATCTCTAGGATTATGTTGTATGCTCAATCAATTGAGGAGTCCAAACTTAAGAGAAAGAATAGGGAGATGAAGAGGTCTAGGTTCGATGAACAAAATCAACCCAAGGTTCAAAAAAGGGTCCTCCAACCAAGATTCCCCAATGGTCAATAAGGATAGGGTGTCTAACACTAACCCTCAAGGAGGAAATGGAGGCGGTTATTCTTTTGAAAGATCTATGTGCCAAGTGTGGGAAGCAACATTTGGGTAAGTGCGTTGCAGACACAGATGGTTTCTTATAGTTGTGAATGTCTTGTTAAGGTTCTCATGCTATTTTCGTGTTAGCCTTAGTTTGATTTACTCCTAAGGGGGAGATGGTATGTTGAATAGTAAGGTTGTTGAGAGTTCCTATATCCTTATCTCTTTTCTTCTATTCTTATTCAAGCTTGAGACTAAGAGTTCCTTGTAGCTTGTTTCATATTTTGGAGTCATGTGTGATTATGTGTTTCCATGGTCTTCTTATGTTATGCATTTTCTTGATGAATTCATGTTTAAATGAGAAAATTAGTTTTTATGAATTATGTTCCTCCTGTTGATTTGCATTTAGTATGATTTGCTTATATGCTTCATGAGGTGAATTGTTGAACATGCCTAAATGTTATTTTAAGAGAAATTGCATAATGTGCTTAATGATGTTATGATGAGCATGATGTGAGTTAGAGAAGGTAATTCCTCCAATGAAATGAGAAACATTGATGTTTTCATGCATAATGAGTTTGTAGATGTAGTTCCTACTTTCTTCTGTTGCATTAAGTTTATTGATGTGGAGTTGATGTTTCCTCCTATGATTTGTGCATTTTATTTTGATGTGTCATGCATGATGGGCTGCTAGTCTTGAGTCATTAATCCCTTAATGTGATTAAAGTGTCATTCAAGCATGAATGTTCCTAGAGGGAAGATAATGTAATGACCCAAAAAATTAGTAAGTGAACTTTAGCCTAAACGTGAGGGTTAACGTCAAGGGTTAAGGGGCAAGGGCTAAGACTTTTGGGTGAAGGCCATGGCTAGGGGGTCAATGCTGCCTAAAAACTAGGCCTAGCCACTGCCCACCATGACCACGAGGGTCTTCACGACCCGTGGTGCCACCCGTGGTTGGCAAAGCAGTGTGCCCTAATAAGATGCCAAGCCAAGGCTCCCCTTCACGAGCCAATTCACAGCTCGTGGTCATGACCACGGCCCATGGGAAGGCTCGTGGGGTTTCCTTGGCCTCATGGGAGAAATGTCATGCTGACGGAGCAACTGGTCAAGGGACCATAGGCACCACCACGGGCCGTGGTGCCCTTGACGAGGTGTGAAGGTGGTTGTGAAGATCACTTAGGCGCAAGGGAGGCAATGCAATGTGCCACCTTTTTCGACATGATCAACTGTATTTCCAGCACTTGTTGTCCACATATTCAAAACTTGTCTCCAGTTTTTACAGCCGAGGGTCCAACAATCTTCTGGCTTGACTTTGTCAAGAGCATCTAAATCACCGCAACTAACTCTTGACATTCATGTAAATCCAAAATATTTGGAAGCAAGGCGTCAGCTTTGGGACTCCATTATTGATTCTGTAAGCTTTTAGTGAATTCCAACCCCCCCCCCCTTTTGACATCTATTCCCTTCTCAAGTTCTTTCATCTCTAAATTATTTTTGTGTGCAGATTGATTTGTGTGTTCTGGTGTTGTAGTAAACATTTATTTTAATTTGTCATTTGTTCCCCCCTTGGTTCTCAAATCCATACCTAATATTCAAAATTGTTAAATTAGATTTAAAAGGATGTGGCCAAATTTATGAAAATATCTCAAAAAAATAATATAGTACTAATATACTCTGAAATGTATTTTTTTTATATAAAAAAATAGGTCAGTATGTTATATATTCATAAGTGGAACAACTTAGCACTAAGGCAGTGCTAAGGAAGTAGACATAAGTGAAAACCTTTTGCACATAAACGAAAAGAAGGTTTCCTACTGTGGAAGTCCTATCTTTGTATAGTGACTATGAAATCTACCGTGTTATTTTCGTCCTTTACATCTTGTAGATTGCATCAAAAGTCAAAAATCATAGACAATTGTATTTAAGTTGTGTACACTACTCATCTTCCGTTCACAAGATCTGGCATTTTTATCTTCTATAAAATCCAACATTTGTTGGCATGGACCGTGATCCAATACTTGGCACTCTATGTTTTTTAAAAAAATATTTGTACTTAATTAGCTTTCTTTGTGGTTAGTTTTGCTTTCCACCCATCTTTTGGTTCTATGTTCTCTATCTGGTGAGTTCTCTTATAGAATAAATTTTGTTTTCTATCTTTTTGACATGCTTCCATTATGTTTTAGATCTCTTTTCTACTAAATTCAATGGATGACTCCTGTAAATTTGTGTTTGTTTTATTTGTGGTTACTCTTGATTTTGTTGAAGAGAAAAGGAGATAAACATAGTAGAAAAAATGTATTAGAAATTTTCTTTTCTTATCAAGTTGACATAAATTTGTTATTTTGACAGATCAACAATTTTAAATTTGAAGAACGGGTCTGCATCTGATCAGAGTGAAGTAGAAGTATGAGCAATTGAAAATGAAAGAACAAGTTGAAGCACAAGACAAACCTATTGGTTTATGTTTTAGGAATTTTTACAGAGATACTCATTTAATCATATTACAATTTTATTCTCTTTTGTAAGGAGTTGATATTTAATGTCTTATAATAAGATAGGAAATTTTATGTAATGCGACACTACACTTCTTTGTAATTTACTATGAAATTTCATACGAATAATCATAATGTTGATTATTTGGTCACTAGTTTTCTATAATGATCAATTATCAAAAATCAGATGTCAGTGATAGTTGATAGATAATTAGAAAAGGTAAAATCTGGTTGCAAAAAGCACTATCAACGATCAGATTTGTCATCGTAAAAAGAATTTTAACGACCAAAATGACAACTAACAAAGGGAAAAATTGGTCGCTATAAAATGTTATAACGACCGTATTTCTTGTTGTCGCTAAATGTTTTTTAACGACCGCATTATTAATCAGGTCGTTAACTTTTAACGACTGGTGACGACCAATTTTGTCCGATCGTTATAGACATTTAACGACCGGATTTGGACTTTTAACAACAGAATTTCCTTTCGCTAAAGGTTATTTTTCTTGTAGTGATAGCCATAACCGACATAGACCATGTGAGCTACATGGAATTCGGTGTCATATAACCCACACTGAAAGAAGGTGTCCTACTTGCCTAAGGTAGAACTAAATGTGTTAGCTTTTAGGTGGATCCACTAGCTAAGTCCTATGTTGGCACATAGTTATGGGATAGGGAGATTGCTTCTAGAAACCCAATCTATTGCATTGGCAGAGGAGCTTCCATCTCATGAGTTTACTTTAGATGACCCGACCTATTGCATTGATGGAAAGGCCTTTTCCTCACTTTCCATATCCACTCGGTACTAAGCATTATTTCCCAAATTATACATAATTAGTCTTGAATTGTATTTACATGTGTGAAGGGGTGCTCTACCCTTCATTCAATACAACTCATAAATTAGCTCATAGATTCATTTAGGTGAGAACTAACTTTCAACCTTAGAATCATCATTAACATGTGAGTAAACCTTTCACATTATCATTCATAGTGTTTTCATGAGAACTAGCCTTTCAATCAACACAACACATCATCATCATCCTAGACAAGTCATACATGAACATGTGTAAAGGGTAAGGGGAGAATTGACCTTTCAATAATACCTCAATTTACACAATAGTCATAGGATCTTTACCTTTCAAGTGAATCATAAGTTCACATACAATTTTCATTAATCATGAACAAACCTTCAAAATTTACCCCCTTCAAGGGTCATGAACCAAGTCTCACAATCACACTTAGAAATACTACTTTAAGCATGAATAAAACAAGATTCAATAACTCGATTAACATAGACATAATTCATAGTAATCATCTTGCATCAATGCATCCATCACAATTCATGAAATTGGGGGTCATGGGGTAGTTCATGGGTTCATGGGGAGTTTTACTATAAAAATCACCATTAAACGTCAAATCATCCATAATATAATACAAATAACATAATGAAATCGTTTTTAGGAAGGACCCATGGATAGAATGAAAATCCTAGTTTTTGAACAATATCCAAATTTCAAAATTAGAGTTGGAAGGGCTTCATGGAGAAAAGTGTTCCATGAATCAAGGTTCCCATACCTTAATTGAAGCTTTGCCCACGAATTGGAGTTGAGAAGATGGATTCTTGAGCCCTAATCTTCAAGTTCTTGGTGTTCTTCAATGGAGGAACTCTAGAGAGAGAAATATTGGAGATGAGAGGATTTTTGGGAAATATTTGGGTGTTGTGAATTAATGACCAAGTCTTGTGAATTTTGAATTAAAAACAATATATAAACTTCCCTAAAAATACCCAAAACACCCCCACTTTATTTGGACTAAAAAGGAAATGACCCTAAAGACCTTCATTAATTGACCCCCGTCCAGGTTTCACGACTCACTCCACGAGCGGTGGTGAGGACCACTACCCATTGTCTTGCCCATGGAGTTGGGCAGTAGCCTCCTTTTTGGAGCTCAAGGCTCCATCGCCTAAGGCACTCTCACGAGCACCTTCACGAGCCGTGAAGTGGACCACGCCCCATGGTCCTGCTCGTGGAGTGTGAGGCAGTAGCTAGCCTTTTGGAGCTCAAGGCTCCTTCGACCAAGGCACTCCCACTAGCACCTTTACGCCTCGTCAAGGGGACCACGGTCCGTGGTGGTGCCCGTGGTCCCTTAGGCAGTATCTCCCCCAAGTTGTCCCAATTTCCATGAGAAAGGAGCTTCACGATCACTTTCACAAGTCGTGGAGTGGACCACAAATTGTGGTCCCCCTCATGAAGGTTGGGCAGTAGCTCCTAGCTAGGGGCAGCCTTGGCCTTTGGCCTTGGCTTGGCCCTTTTGCCTTGGCACTTGCCCCTAGGTCTTTACTCCAATTATCTCATTTTAACCTTAATTGACTTACTAAAACTTTGGGGGAGTCATTTTATGATTTTTAACCTTACGTTTAGGCTCTAGTTTCACCTACCATATTCCGGAGTGTTACAAAAGTTGGAGTTATATTTCCCATTTCCCCTCTCTTTATTAACTCCTATAAACTCCATTTACATCTAAAACTCCTTGCATAATCCTAATCACAAGTCTCCAGGTTCATTTAATTTCAAGTAAGTTTAAGAGGAAAGTTTAAAGTTTTTATTTTCAGAAAAGTATACGAATTTTAAGTTTCTATATATCAATTCTGGACTTGAAAGATAAGTCCATAAGTATACGTTTTAAAGGAAAGTTTTGAACATAGTCTTTAAAGGAAGAATTAAATGATTTCATATGTACTATTGACAATTGAGAAAAAAAAGAGTATGATTGATGTTCTTGAAAAGTACTTCAGTAATCTAATAGTCCCTTTCTTTATAAAGGGTGAATTGAGCATAAAGTTATATTGATTATTTTGGGAGTAGTATCGAACACCGAATTTGGGTTAGAATCTTTTATAACTCAAAAGTCCCATAAAACTACATAGCCAACGTAGGATAGGATAGCATTGACTCTTCATGTGACTCCTCACTGCCTCTGAGAAGGCCTATTAGATGGATCCATAGTCACGATATCATCTTATACCCCGGTAAAGTATAGGGTGGCCATGGCAACGTGGGCGTAATGTTGTATAATTGCTAGGCTCATGGTAATGGTTGTTAGTTAGAAAAACTCCCAACAAGTAAAGTATATTATTTTCATGTTACGTTCATTGTATATTATATTGTAAAGCTTAAACGATTGTCAGGTCATATTCATGTATTGATAACATTATGTTGCTTCCAGTCATACAAGCAAGTTGATTGTTCACTCTAACCTTATCACTTACCAATACATTCAATGTACTAATTTAATTCGACCTGCATATTTTTATCATGCAGATACATGTACTCAAGATCATCAACATGCGCTTCGTTAAGGTCACTATTCATTCACAGATAGTAGTTCGTGAGTGTAACACCCCAACTTTTAAAAACGTCTAAATTAACTCGTATCTTCGTGGAAAGACAAGAAGGGTGAGTAATAAATTAAAAATGATGTGTTATGTGATATTTTAAGTGTTCAAGTGTGGTATCTCAAGTTTTGAATTTAGGTAAGTGATAAAATAAAAGTTGGTGAAAGTTACCGTAAATTCCTTTTTAAAGATTTGTCTGAAATTTGAGTCAAATGTCTCGGCCGTTTTCTCCCAATCTATTAAGATTTATGGTCCCCAAAAACTATGAAATCTAAGGTCTACGAGTCTAGTTTCCAACGAATCAAACCGTTCATTCATATGACTTCAGAATAGAGAGATATTCGCATTTTCGTGGGACTGCACAAGCAGGCACGTGAGGTGGGGCCCTAAGTCGGTGGAATGTTACATATATCGTTTCCTTCGACCTTTTTCACCATTTTTATGCTAAAAAAATAGATAAATTAGAGAAACCCATTTCTAGGATTAAGTGAAATATAGATTTTCTTGACTTAAGTCCTTGACGAAAGTTGTTCTACGCGTTGGGCTCATCATCGTGGTATAATTTGTTTTATCGATTGCGTAGCATATCACACTTTAGTGTTGGGACAGCAAGGGTTTGGATATATTTGAAGGTTTTGAAGCGTATTACGACCTTAAGATCAAGGTAAGACCCTTCTTTCATCGACTCTAGCTTTTATAAGCAACAAATAGCAATTTGCGACGGAAATACATATATTTTATCGTATTGTCATGGTATCTTTTATTTTTGTGTGT
>JAJONY010018484.1:0-26260 GCA_029582405.1 Solanum gandarillasii
CAGGAGGTAAATAATTGCTCGTTAAGTTAAATTGCTAAAGTAATTTTCCTTGTCAAATTTAGGGGGAATTTTATGTACTTGGTGATTTTGCACAACCAGACACCGAAAATAAATATTGACAAGACATAAAAAAGGAGAAATATAAAGTATTGAAAAATGGAAGACGCAATAAACGAACCTTTATATACATGTACCTATATATGATTGTATGTATGTATACTTACAATGGTTCCAAAAATTTTGTTATGCATATATCAACTACAGAATAGATAGTTTTAACAACGTTCTCTATTTCAATTTATGTAATGTCATTTGACTTGACTTGACATAACGTTTAATAATGTAAGAAAAACTTTTGAAACTTGTGATCTAAAACAAGTTATATATAGATGTTTGAGTGACTATATATAAATTATCGTATTAAGGATAAATGAGCATTTTAAAGTTAAATTATTACTAAATATAAAAATATTGTGTCAAGACAGAGAAAGTAATACTTTAATTACATAATAAATCATGGCAATAAATTGGAAAAAGTCAAAAAAAGGCATATAACAACCACCAGATATGATCATATCATATATCATCATCTGAAGAAATTAAAGGTGTCACATATTAGCCTTAAAGCTAGCAAACGTAAGATATCATCCTTAATTAAATTAAAACTGTATGTCTTTCTTGCAAGTGGGGCTTTAAAAAGGGCACTGCTCATGACAATTAACCTTGGACTTGCCTAATTTTGTGTACCATCAATTCTCTTATTTTATAATATAAGGTTTTAGAAAAGAAAAATGACTTGATGAGTTGGTCTCACGATTTCTTTGATATATTTCCATGTATTGAAGAAACTTGATAGATAGCTTGAGGATTTTTGAAGATGGTGGTAGGAGATGCAACGTGTGAAGCTTCCAAAGGTAATTAATTTACTAAATTCTTGTTGACGATTATTTATGATAATTTGGTTTAGTATGATTGAATCGATGAATCAATAATGTTTTGCTTAATTTGTTGTTGTATATGTGGAAATTTTAGTATCCATTTATCCAACTTTCACCTTTTGAAGTAATGAAGGTTTTAGCAAGATTCCTATCGTATTAATAGAACTCCAAAAAGATACAATTAATCAGATGTCACATTAAAAACATATATGTTGTACACAAAACAAATGCATTCTAACATCACAAGTTAAGAATTATTTTTAGACTTTTATTATAGTTAAATCTTTTAAAAACTATAATTTCCTATTTTCCTTCTATATGTCTCATCGTATTAATTAATTACGAATTTCATGAGCTAATTTTGCACAAGATGCACGATTCTTAGTAGTTCAGTTAGTTGATTATCTGAATTTTCTTGGTGAGCATTCAATTCTCCACCTTGTAATCCCCTCCCCATTTCCTCTTCCTTACCTCATTTTTACAAAAAAATCAAGTTTAACTTCTATATAGGCTAAAAGAAAAAAAAAATACAATATCAAGTCATTTAAACGATAGCTATTGTGTATAATAAGTGGAACTAGTTAGATTTTAAAAAAATATAAAAAACAAACAACGTGTTATAACAAATTAAATTACGTTATTCAATTACGTGTAAATGCATCTACGTGAAAAATTTAAAACTGTTTTCTATTTATTACTTGTACTTCTCTTTTTTAAATATCTTGATCTTGAATAAAGTGAATTTATTTGATTTTCCAGATAAGAAGAAAATGACAAGAGACACACAAAGAAGCCTAAATGTAAATGAGGAATACCTTGGAGCATTAAGAACAAAATCATATGATGATTTCATTACAAAAGCTCAATTACTTGTAAATGAACCATCATCTCCTAATTCTCAATTATGTCACATTAATACTTTCTCAAAAATCCTCCTTGATCCAAGCCAAGAAAAAATTACATCAATTCTTGAAACAACTATTTTTCAAGCCAAAAAATACAATCTCAAATCCCTTCTTACAAATTACTTTAATATAAGTGCGGACGCATCAAAATTCTGCAGTCAAATCCTTAAAAGCATTAGCCAAATTCAATCTCACTATGGTTTTATCGAACAAGTCCTTGACTCGGTGGATAATTGTTCCAATTTTGACCAATTTGGTTATCTAGTACTACTCGAGCTTCGAACTTTTATTATTCATAACAACCCCTTTTCTGACCTTAAAAAACAAGATTTTACGCAAATTAATGATGAATATTCATCAGTGTTACAATGTTTGAAGTCTAAGAAAAAAAGGGTGGTTAGGAAAATCAAATTGATCAAATGTGTCAACAAGACTTCAGGGGTATGTGTGACAGTGGCTTGTGGACTAGTTGTTGTGGCAGCATTGGTACTAGCAGCACATACATTTGCAGCAATAGTCATGGGACCGGCGATTTTAACCCTACCTTTAAAGCCATTTAAGAAAAAAATTATGAGTTTTCCATTCTTCAAATGTGGATTTTTAAGAAAAGTTGGAGATCAACTTGACGTTGCAACGAAAGGTACTTATATTTTGAATAGAGATTTTGACATGATTTCTAGGCTTGTGGATAGACTCCATGATGAAATTGATCATAATAAGGAAATGATACAATTGTGTTTGGACAAAAGGGAAGATAGAGTTTCATTGGAAGTGTTGAAGGAGTTGAAGAAGAGTAATATTGGATTCAAGAAACAAGTGGAGGAACTTGAAGAACATGTTTATTTATGTCTTTTAACGATTAATCGTGCAAGAGCTTTGGTAATTAAGGAAATTGCAAAATCATGTGGGGATAAAAGTTAAGGTAGTAGCCAATAAAAAAGGCTTGTATATGATGATGATATTATTCTTTGATTAAATTTGTAAATATGAGTTATTCATGTAAATAGCTTCTTGAATGAAAAAAAAGAGGAGAAAGAAGCAAATAAAACAAATTACACTAGTTTAGGGTCTAATTATATGTCTTCTCTTAAATTTTTGAAATTACATTTCGTCAGTGGCGGAGCTAGAATTTTGTCAAAGGGGTGTCAAAATATAAAGAAATAAAATCGTGTAGAAGCCAATAAGTGTCACTATGTAATATATATACATAACAAAAATATTTTTATTCTAGCTACACAATGTAATTTTCCTACGAAGCGGTGTCGGTCGACACCCCTTAACTACATGTGGCTCCGCCACTGCATTTTGTACCATATTTTGGTCATTATATACATGTATCTGGCGCATAAAGATGCATGTATCTGAGATACATGCAAAGCAAATACATCTATTTAAAATTGGAATGTAACTGAAACACACTAATCTAACCAATTATGTATCATATTTAAAATTAGAATGTAAGTGGAATGCACTAATCTGGGAGTAAATCACACGTCTAACAATTGTTGGGTATATAGCAAGAGTTAATGGGAAATTGAGGGAAGATGAAAAGAGAGGAACTTGAAAAGTTGGAAACTTGGGTGGTGGTGGTAGGGAGTGGGGGTAGGGGTGAGGGTGGGGTAAAAATATTGAATTTAAAAACAAACTTTAAATTATTTTTTTTGGAGGGGTGGTTGGGGGGCTGGTTTGAGGGTAGGGACCAAATAAATTGATTTTTACAATAATTTTTTTTTTAATTGGAATTTGGAAGAGAGTTTTGTAAAATGTTTTCCTTAAGTTTTGAAGGGAAGTGATTTTCCTTAAATTTGAAGAAAATGAGTTGATTTGGAAAACATTTTCCAAAACATTTAACCCAACCAAACATGACACACCCTAAATAAAGAAACACTTCTATTAATTGTTAAAAGGGTTGGAAAGAGGGACCCCCTTGCGCCGTCGTCGTCGCTCGCTCGCTCGACTTTGGCTTTGGCTTTGGAAAATGATCGAGAGATTATTTTTTTGGACAAAGTTTGTTTTAATTATTTAATTAAATTAAATGGCCAAAACGTTTCAATTAATTAGTTAATTTTCTGACCCGACTCAGATTCGCGCGTGACCCGTTTTATTTAAACTTTCCCGTTTTATTTAAATTTCCCTCTGTTGAAAATGACTGTTCTGAAAGGTTGCAACTTTCAGGAACAACCGTGACCGTTTGAAAGGTTGCAAACTTTCATTAATGGTCGTGTGGATTCTGAAAGGTTGCAACCTTTCGGAATCAGTTCCTTTTGGCTATAAATACCACTGATTCTTCAGACTTTTTCCTTACAAATTTTTCTGATTTCTTTTTCTTCTTCTGCACAAAGTTTCTTCGTGTACTTTACTGCTGTTGAGTGGTTCGCTGACACCAGAGTTTTGGGTATCAATACACTGGTGATTGAGATCATTCTATCCTGGGAGGACATATTCCAAATCAAACCTCGGATACTAGAGGGGAATAATTTTCTTAAGGGGACAATGTGCATTCAGTGGGCTTGATCTTTTCTGTTCTGTCTATTTCCAGATTCTGGTATGTTTTACATATTTTAGTTGTTCTTAATTAATTTCTGTTCTTCTGTTCTTACTGGTTCATTAAAACTTTGGTTACTTCGTGTTTCTGCAAAGTTTATTAGAATAGTAATTCTGTTTTAAACACAAATTGCTAACAATCTTAAGGAAATTATTTTATTTGTTAATATGTGTTTCTGTTGGAGACAAAAATCTTTGTGGTTTTATACTCCTATTCTGTTTGCAATTTAAAGTTATTGCTTACTAAGTCTGTATCGATTTTTGTTTACAAAAATGGAAAACAACAATGTTATAGTGGTTGTTGCTGCACCAACCCGAACTGCTGTACCACCAGCAGAGAAACCGAGAAAATTCTCTGGCGCGAATTTCAAATGATGGTAGCAACGGTTATTTTTCTGGCTTACCACTCTTGGTCTGCAGAAATTTACCAATGAAGAAACTCCAGCGTCTGCTGCTGATATGTCAGACAGAGAAAGGTTCATGATTATTGAAGCATGGACACAGGCAGACTTCCTATGTAAGGGCTATATTCTGAGTGCTTTAGAGGATGACTTATACAATATCTATAGTGCAATGACAACTTCAAAAGAATTGTGGAATGCACTTGAGAAGAAATATAAGACAGAAGATTCATGCTTGAAAAAGTTTGTGGTCACAAAGCTTTTAGACTATAAAATGTCAGATAGTAAAATTGTTGTATCATAAGTGTAGGAACTTCAACTTATTTTCCATGATCTGATTGTTGAAGATATGGTAGTAAATGAAGCTTTTTAAGTCGCGGCAATGATCGAGAAGTTGCCTTCTTCGTGGAACGATTTCAAGAATTATCTAAAGCACAAACGTAAGGAAATGAAGCTTGAAGATCTTGTGATTCGGCTCAAGATTGAGGAAGATAACAAGACCGCTGAAAAGAAGGCTCGTAAGAGTTCGACAATAATTAGAGTTAATATTGTTGAATAAGCTCCTGCCAAAGGCAAGAAGAGAAAGAATTCCAACGGACAGAAGTCAGAACAAGCCAAGAAGAAATTCAAGGGCAACTGTTACAACTGTGGTAAGGTTGGTCACAAGTCTTCTGACTGTCGTGCTCTAAGAAAAGACAAAGACAAAGACAAATGCAAAAGTCAAGCAAACATCGTGGAAGAGATGGAAGATGCAGATGACCTCTGTGCAATGATCTCAGAGTGCGACTTAGTTGGAAATCCCAAAGAGTGGTTTCTCGACTCAGGTGCCACTCGACATATTTGCTCTGCAAAAGAAGCCTTTGCAATGTACACTCCTGCTGAGTTCGAGGAAGATTTGTTCATGGGGAACACAACAACAACGAGGATTGCAGGAACTAGGAAAGTAATGTTGAAAATGACATCCGACAAGGTGTTGACTTTGAACAATGTTCTTCATGTTCCTACTATTAGAAAGAATTTAGTTTCTGCTGCATTGCTCATTAAGAACGGGTTTAAATGTGTCTTAGTTAGTGATAAAGTTGTAATAAGTAAGAATGAGATGTTCTTAGGAAAAGGCTACCTCATTGAGGGCCTCTTCAAACTGAATGTAATGGTTGTTGACAATATTAATAAGAATTCTGCTTCTATTTGCTTATTGGAGTCAAATGATTTATGGCATTCCCGTTTGGGACATGTAAATTACAAAGCCTTGCGAAAATTGGTTACTTTAGAAGTATTGCCTGATTTCAAATGCGATAAATCGAAATGCGAAATTTGTGTGGAAAGTAAGTTTGTTAAACATCCTTATAAGTCTATTGAAATAAATGCAAAGCCTTTAGACTTAATTCACACAGATATATGCGATATGAAGTCGACACCATCTCGTGGTGAAAAAAAGTATTTTATAACTTTTATTGACGATTGCACTCGATTTTGTTATGTATATTTACTTAACAGTAAGGATGAAGCAATTGATGCATTTAGGCAATACAAAAATGAAGTAGGGAATCTATTGAATCTAAAGCTAAAAATGATTCGGAGTGATATGGGGTGGAGAGTACGAATCTCTTTTTGCAGAGATATGTTTGGAATATGGTATGATTCATCAAACTACTTCACCCTATACACCACAGTCAAATGGTTTGGCGGAACGGAAAAATAGAACATTAAAGCAAATGATGAATGCCTTGATAATCAGCTCTGGTTCACCGCGAAACCTTTGGGGGGAAGCCATCCTTATGGCTAATAAGATACTCAATAGGGTACCCCGTACCAAAACGCAATCAATTCCATATGAGTTGTGGAAAAGAAGGATACCCAACTTGAAATATTTCAAAGTGTGGGGGTGTCTAGCTAAGGTAGAGGTTCATTTACCCAATAGGGTGAAAATTGGACCCAAAACAGTGGGCTGTGTATTTATTGGATATGTTGTGAATAGTAAGACATGTCGATTTTTGGTTCACAAATCTGATAATCCTGAAATTCATGTGAATACGATAATTGATTCAGATAACGTTGAGTTCTTTGAACATATTTATCCGTATAAAACTGAATGTGAGTCGACAAGTGAAAGACCTAAACGACCACGGGAAGAATCAACGGAAAATACATTAACCTAATGAGGATCCTAGGCGTAGTAATCGCCAACGGAAATCCACTTCTTTCGGACCAGATTTTGTGGCATTCTTGCTTGAAAATGAGCCTCCAACATTTAAAGCAGTTATGTCTTCATCTGAGTCAATCTATTGGAAAGAAACAATCAATAGTGAGATCGAATCAATATTAAGTAATAATACTTGGGAATTGGCTGATCTTCCTCCAGGAAATAAACCTTTAGGATCAAAGTGAATCTTTAAAAGGAAAATGAAAGCCGATGAGACTATTGACAAATATAAGGCTAGACTTGTAGTCAAAGGATACAGACAAAAGGAAGGTCAAGACTACTTTGATACATACTCTCCAGTAACAAGGATAACATCAATTAGGATGTTAATAGCACTAGCGGTAGTGCATGATCTTAAAATCCACCAAATGGATGTAAAGACAGCCTTCTTAAATGGAGAGTTGGAGGAAGAAATTTACATGGAACAACCTAAAGGGTTTGTGGTTCCTGATAAGGAAGAGAAAGTGTGCAGACTTGTGAAGTCGCTTTATGGGCTCAAGCAAGCACCCAAATAATGGCATGTTAAATTTGACCAAATAATGTTGGCAAATGGATTCAAGATTAATGAATGTGATAAGTGTGTTTACATTAAAAACGTTCTGAATCATGGAATTGTTTGTCTATTTGTTGATGACATGTTAATAATGAGTAAAGATATTGACGATGTAAATACTACTAAGCGCATGTTGTCCAGCAAGTTCGATATGAAGGACTTAGGAGTTGCTGATTTGATCATAGGGATCAGGATTCTCAAAACTCCTCAGGGACTAGCATTATATCAATCTCATTATATTGAAAAAAATATTGGATAAGTTCAAGTACTTGAATTTCAATGTTGTCAAAACTCCAAGTGATTTAAGCTTTACATTTCAAAAGAATGTAGGTGAAAGTGACTCTCAATTGGAATATGCCAGAGTATTGGAAAGTTTGATGTATATTATGAATTGTACGGACCAGATATAACATGTGCTATTAGCAAATTGAGTCGGTTCACTAGTAATCCGAATCAAACTCACTGGATGACAATGAAACGTGTGTTGGGGTATCTGAAACATACACAACACTATGATTTTCATTATAATAAATATCCTGCTATGATAGAAGGATATAGTGATGCAAATTGGATCACCGGGTCAAATGAAGTAAAATCCACAAGTGATTATGTGTTTTCACTTGGTGGAGGAGCAGTCTCTTGGATATCGTCCAAACAGACATGTATCGCTCGCTCCACAATGGAATCTGAATTTATTACTTTAGATAATGCTGGTGAAGAAGCCGAATGGCTCCAAGATTTCTTAGAGGATATTCCATTTTGGCCCAAACCTATGGGACCTATTTGCATACATTGTGATAGTCAAACAACAATAGGTAGGGCAGGGAGCGTCATGTACAACGGAAAGTCTCGTCATATACGATGGAGACATAACACCGTAAGACAACTGCTCTCTAGTGGAATTATCACAATTGATTATGTGAAGTCAAGCGATAATGTGTCAGATCCACTAACGAAAGGCCTAGTGAGAGAGACAGTTGAAAGACCATCTAAGGGAATGGGTTTACGGCTTAGGACAAGTCAGGATGACGGTAACTTTATCTAGCAGACTAGAGATCCCAAGAGCTAGATTCAACGAGAAAAACAAAGTTGTGACTGACAGTTTGACATTGCCAATAAACTCAATCCATTCTCATGATGAAGATAATGTTCAGGAACAAGGTTAAGACTTTACGACTTGTTAATGAGTTAATAAAGCTTAAAGTTTTTAATAATTTGCTAAGTTTGGCAGATTTGACCAAATAGTGTATCTACGAGATGACATGGTTAGAAATCACATATGTGAGTGTGAAGTGTAAGCTGTTTCAAAGAGAATTTTATGTCAAAAGCCTATTCTCTATACATTCATGAAACCAGGAGGTTTTCATGGCTGAAACGAACACAACCGTAAGAACCATAAATGGTAAAGGGTAATTGTGTGACATATGGTTGTCTAGGTATACACTAAAGCTCGACGGTTCAAAGATATCGCATCTACCGATTGACCGAGTATATCCGACATATACACTACAGAAAGTCCAAGGGGAAACCTACTTATCCAGATGCAATTGATCCTTTCTTGTAAAGTACACACTCGTCCGTGCATTCCTTATAACCATTCCCCATTCATGTAGGGGATTGTTGGGTATATAGCAAGAGTTAATGGGAAATAGAGGGAAGATGAAAAGAGATGAACTTGAAAAGTCTAGTTGGGAGCTTGAAAAGTCCTCTTATGCTTTAGTAAAAAAACATTTGTTCCTCATGGATGGTGGAAAGAAAAATAGAAGAGTTTAAATAGAGAAACACTTCTATTAATTGTTAAAAGGGTTGGAAAGATGGAGAAGGAGTGGGAGTTCAAGCTCGTGGGTTGAGTTGCATGTGAGTAGTAACGAGATACTAATAAACTTAGAATGTCATTTATATGACTTATTTTTCTGCTTCGATACCAATACTTTCCTCACTTTTAAGTAACTTACTGCCTCTATTCCATATTAATTGAATTTGTGGGCAATGCACTCTTATTTAAAAAAAATAATTCAAAAACATAATTTAAATCATATTTTTCATTATTGTCGCAAGTTTAATTTCATTTTTGCATAGGAAAAATATGAAATTTTTTGAAACATCCATCTTCTAACTATAAACAATTCGATAATTTTGAACAATGAAAGAATGCTAAAAATCCCAGTTAATATGAAACGGAGAAAGTATTTTGTAAGAAATATTTTGCAAAGAATACATCCTTTTTAAGTCTTGGATTGAACAGTAAAGAAGAGAAAAATTAGGACTTTTTTCAAGAATAGTTTGTGTGATGAACATTCTTAATGAGTAAGTGTTCTTCCACAACCCAACAAAGGAGTGAAGCTTCTTTTTATCAACAACCACACACCATCTTTGTTTTTTTTAAGCTTCCAAAAAAACCAATAATTGATGATAATAAGCTCAAACTTGGAAAGACTCTTTTCAATATATAAGACGAAAGAAGTAAAGTTGCTTTCTTGGTAGTTGAGTATTCAGTTTCATTAATTATTGAATCGCCAAAAGAATAAGCCTTTTTGGTATCTTCTGTTTTGTGGGGTTTCAACTTCTTAACTTATTTGTTGTTTGTAGTGTTCTCTATTGATAATAAATAGAATTAGGGTGTGTATTGTGTCAGTTTCCTGTAGATGTTGTTATCATTACTACTCTTTTTGAACTTTGTGCTGATTTTAAACAATGCGTGCCGTTGACTGTTTGGTTGTGTTTCTTTTTTTCTAGTAATTGGTTGTTGCAGAGGGTAGATTAGCTTGTGGTGTAGTTTGGAAAGTTTTAGCTTTAAATCAAGATTTGGTTTTTCATTGTGGGGTTGCTGAATGAAAGTGTTCTGCATTTTGGGGTTGCTGAAATTTTCCCATTTCTGAGCAGATTTTGATGCACAGGATTGTTTATGAATTCTGGAGTTGCTGAATTTTGCAAGTTGTCAGCAGATTTTTATGTTTGTTGCTGAATCTGGAGTTACGTTGAATTTTAGTTCTCTTAACAGTTGTTTGCGAAGCTTGAAATTTTAGAACACTAGGTGTGTCAGTTTGGTGAATTTAAGTGGTTTTGGAGTTCATCAGATGAAATGGATAGTAATGGGCTTAATGGCAATCAGAGCACAAGGGATTCAGAAGTACCGAACAATGCTGATGAGCGGCGTGAAGCTACTTTTTCCGATGAATTAGATGACTGGAGAACAAGTTCTTCATCACTTAAGGACATTAGGTCTTCAGATGAGCATGCTGATGAGTGTTTGACTCCAGAAATGAAATATGAGAGAACACATCCACTACTACATCCTGATTCAAATAATCGGAGTTCTAGTCCTCCACCTCAAGCTCGGAGAGGTTAGTGCTTTTCATCTTCCTAAGCCTTTCTCTGTTGATAAATTAATGAATTTGAGAAAACCTGCAACAGATTCTTCCTTGTGCATTTAGTTTAGTCTTCTCTTAAACCAATAAATTTAGAATAGGAGTCATGATCTTGGCAAAATGTTATATTGACAAGGATGTAAATGATTGTTAGAGGGGAAACGAATGAGCGAGTGCCAAGTGACTGGGATAGTAGGACTTCAGAATGATCCTGTGTTTTTTTTTTTTTTTTTTTTTTTTTTAACTTTTTTGGTTTTTGTTTCATAATGCTGTTCACTAGGGTGTAATTTGTCTTTGTGGGACGAGTATACTAATAAGTATAATTCTTCTTTGATTGATAGTAAAACTATTTCTTGTGTTGTATCTTTATTCTGTTTGATAAAAAGTGAATCATGTTTGTGTATTTATTCTATTTTGGATGACAAAATGGTCTAGGAAACTATCTTATTTACGATGTTAAGCATCATTGTTGTCCTCTGGCAAACAGTTTGATGAATGGAACTATTATTTTCTGTCCCACCAAACGGGCTGGTTCGTTTCCTTTATTATGCTCTCTCATTACTTGTTGTCATCTATGAAATCAACCTAGAAGGAGTTCAAATAGTCCTATCTAGATCGACATGTAAGTTTAGTTGTGAATCTCAGACTATTAAGGCTTGTCCTATATTACTCAGCAAGTATTATAGAAAAGATGAGAGTAACTTTTCCTGTCATAGACCTAAATAAATTATTAAAAGTGTTCTGGCTCTAAGTTTAAGTATAGAACTGTGCCTCATCTTACAACTCTATTCTAAAAGGAGGGTTCATTGACATTTTTCATCTCAAGGTCGAAATTATGCCCTTTGTCATCCTTATCTGTCTCTGGAATTCCTTGAGCTAATTCATCTCTGTACAGCTATCTGTAGAAAGTCTTGCTTCCTTATAATCTACCATCTGCTTGTTGATTGTGGTTCAAGTTACTTTAAGGGTCACATATTCTATGAAGAGACTGAACTTTTTTTGGGGCTGCAGTGTCTTGCTCGAGTTTCATGAGGTAAATTATATTCACCTGCTTCTTTTGGTCCAAATGTCAAGAATTCTTTCCAGTGCTCTATATTTCCAAGTTTCACCACTACCCCTACAAAGGAGAATCAATACATCAACGAAATTAATGACAAACAAAACTAACATTGTTTGTGGAGGACAGGGGATAACGATGTCAAACCAAGTTACTAAAAGATGGAACCATGATTTAACACCAAACATGAAAAATATCAAATATCCAAAAGTCTCCAGAGTACTTACTTTAACTGCTCTGTCTCCATACAAGAGAGAAAAATGCTTGTGCTCACGATTTCTTCTGTGCTTCCCTCAAAGCTAAGGTACATTATAGACTTCCTCCTATGTCACTTCTCACATCATCTCCACTTTCCTCCCTCCAAAGCAAAAGCTATCTCCTGTATCACTTTTAGGATATTCTGCCAGTATGCTGTATTGCTGACAATGATTTCATGTCTAGAGTGGCAAAATACTCATGAATTAAACTTGGGAACCTCTTAGCGTTGTCTTTCTGAAAATTTAGTAGTAAGAAAATATTGATTTGGTCTTCTATAAGCAATTGAAGGAAATCGTTGCTGCATATGATTCTTTGTTTTTTCTTTTCTTTTCTTTTCTCTTCTCTTTTCCGTACTTGCTTCAGAAGGGCTTAGACATTTATCTCTATGTTGATGGGATAAAGCTGACCGTTGTAGTTTACTGGATTAGATGTATTTCTTTCTCATACAAGACTTTTGCATTTTATTTTTTTGTTTAACTTGTAGGTTTGGAGCACTGCATTACTGCACCTGTGACTATTGGAGGAGGTCTTTTCCCTGAAGGCCAGGATATGGCATTTTCAAGATCTTTGACTGAGAGGAGGGTTAGTCCAAGACATAATCTAATATTGGATAGACTTTCTGAACGTGGAAAGGTAAATTTTGGACAAGTTATTGATGTCTCCAGCTTTGAAGTGCCTATTATCTGACAACCAATTGTGTAGTGCTTTGCTGTGAGATTCTATTATAGTCAGCATGGCGTAAGAGTTGAATAGAATTACTAGTCTTGATTATGATATGCATGTAAATGTGTCAAAAGTTGTTGCAACTTGTTAGAGTTTAATCTTTTGTCCTTGACACTAGTTTTGGCTTGAATTTGTTTTATTTGATTGTAAACTTGAAGCATGGAAAGATCCTTTAATGTTGGGGAGTGATAAGGAGTAGAAAAGCTGATATGGGAAGTGATAAGTGTATGAATAACGAGACTGCTTGTTATCTGAAGAAATATGATTTACCTAAACCAATAAAACTTAAAAGAATCCTAGAATGCTGAGCATTACGTTTACAAATGATGCTTAGACTATGTGAAGCTGGCAATTGTATTGACCAAGTACTTATTTAAACTTACTGATACAAAATTTACTTTGACCATTTGGTTTTTGAGCTAGTTTCTTACTTTTAACTGATGGAGTTGATATGTATGTTGTAGGGCTCTGCTGAGTCAAGTTGCTATTTAATAAGTGGCTGAAAGAAAACCACCCTCTTTAATAAAGTCAATTTTTTCTGCACATAATCACATGTATCCGTCCTGAATCACCGCTTCATACATTAGGTTGTCCATGCCTGTATATGTACAAGTAGCAGCTAATTAAACAGGCTAAGAATTCTTACTATCTGCCTATGTAAATATGGACTATGGAGACCCAGGACTGCCCCTCTGCAGCGTCTGAAAGAACCACCACGAATTACTTACATGTGTTTTTTTACTTAATGCATCTGGAAAATGATATACCTTTTCATTTTCTTGCCGTTAAGTTGCTGACTCCTTGTTATTCACTTACCATTTCCTCATATTTCCTTCTGTTCTTAATGTCACCAGCAAAAGCTCAAGCTGATAAAGATTCAAGGGGATGGAACAGTAGAGGTCGACCTTACTAAGAGTACACCTGAAACTTCTGAATTGTTGGAGCTGCGATCTGTTGAAGAACCCACTCTTACTGTAGACAGGATTATCACAGATTTTAATAAGTCAGTTCCAAAGTTGAAAATCGTTGTGCTTATTGTTGGAACCAGGGGAGATGTTCAACCATTTTTGGCAATGGCCAAGAGACTTCAGGCATGTTGGGAGTTCTAAATCACCATGTTTATAGCTGTACTGGTCATATATGTTCTGTATCGTTTTCTTCTTAACCATCTGTGCTTGCGTTTATGATTATATCATTGCATTCTATGTTTTTCAAGCATCCTTTACAGAATAACCCAAATTTCGGCTTTGAATGACACTTTGTTGGAGAGGTCTGTTAGATGGACTTCTAAGTTCTATTTTACTAGACTTGGTTTCTCCACTTTTCAAGTCTTCTTAGTCACCAACTTTTAAAATTGATTGTTGAGTTGCTGTAAAAAGATTAGATTGTGCCCCTTGGACCCAGTAAACCAATTGAGATTTCATTTGAGAATATGTTGACAGAGAGAATTTTTAGAGGTGAAATTGGACCTATATGGTTGAAGCAAGTATTAAAAACAAAGGTCACTTGGACCTTGCAATTACTTTGCGCAAGGAAAATTTTGTCTGCTTGAGAGCTGATGTCTTTTGTTGCTTGACTGGTAAAACATTCTAAATATGCTCTTTCCAGTGTGGGTACCATTGGATTAATTTCTTTTCATGTCTCAGGTTGGTTTAGCTTTATTTCTTGCTGTTTGCCTCTTCTGGTGCACAATTATTTATTTGCTTATTATTTAATATTCTCATCATTTTTGTGGCCAATATTGGACTTTCATGTGAAATAATTGATTATATTTCGACTATAGATTTTGTGTTTTCCATATTTCTTGTAGTAGTTTATGTATGTTTTTTTATCTTCCACTCACTGTCTAGAGAATTTTGTTGATGTTTGTGCACCTTAATATCTTTGTATTTTGGTTGAGAAATTGTTCATTTGTAGAGTAAATCGTTTTTTCCTTTTCTAATCAATTTTATGCATTGACAGGCGCTTGGTCATCATGTCAGGCTGGCAACTCATTCTAACTTCCGCGATTTTGTCAAATCAGGAGGCATAGACTTCTACCCATTGGGTGGTGATCCTCGGGTTTTGACAGGATGTAAGAGGTCTTTGGCATGGTTATTTGTTTTTCTCGTTCTTGTTTTTGTCTATGTTATGTGTACTCTGCTATGGGTATGTGTTAGGCCTTTCTGCCTGGGTGGGGAAGTATCCGGTATGAGTAAACATAGTTTTCTGCAATTTTGGGCACACGCCCCTCCCCCCCTTCCTGCACGCCCAAGACTAGACGAAGCATGGATATCATAACATAGTGCCCTACATTAGGTAACACAACAATGGTGATGGGTGTGGCTCTAATTAGTGTTATCAAAAGCAGAAAGCGCAAACAATCTCTAAGATCTGTTGGGGATTTAAGTGCAACTATAGTGTGGGCTTTAATGAAAAAAGGAGCAAAGGGAGAAAAAAATACAAATCTGTGTAATAATTATAAGCATGAATGTATGACAAATATATGAAGAAAGAAATTGAAAAAAATAATATGATAAAGTAAAATATCAATTTTTTAGTGCCGCCTCTTCTAAAGAGGCTCATTGGCAAGAAAAAGTATGTCGTATTGCCATGACGAGGACACAAAATTGTACATTAAACAAGGCGAAACGCTTTTGAGCCTCGCGTCAGGGCGCCTTTGACAACGCTGGCACTAATACCAAGCTAAGAAGATGGGCTTAGGCCTAACTCAATCTCAAAAGTTGGTTCATGCGGTAAGGGTTGCCCAAATCACTAGGAGACTATAGCCACACTTTCAACCAATGATGAACACTAACATAATCCTATGAGCAATTGTGGTTATATCAAGTTTCTGTTTTTTTCCTTTTAGTTACTTAATGCACAGTTTGAAAATTTCTCTTAAAATTTTGGGAACTTTTCAACATACTTAACAGTCAAATTTGTACTGGAATCTAGTATGAAATAAGTGTCTCATTCACATACCTGTACAAGTAGTAATATGGAATTCCTGTTTGCTGATAAAATCACTTAATATGGACTAAGTTTGTATGTTCTGTGGAATTGCAGATATGGCTAGGAACAAAGGTCTCATTCCTTCGGGACCACGAGACATATCTGTACAACGAAAGCAGCTAAAGGCTATAATTGAATCTCTTCTTCCGGCTTGCACTGAGCCAGATATTGAAACTGGTGAACCTTTCAGAGCACAAGCGATTATTGCAAATCCTCCTGCTTATGGTGAGTTCGGAAAGAATCTCGTTACTCACCACTCATTTCACCTTTTTGATATCTGGACATCTAATTCATGTTTCATCCATGATTTATCACATGGAGTTGTAATATCATTGCTTGTTCTCCAAAAGATACATTTCTGTCTTCTCTTGTTTTTTCGGGGGTGGGGGTGGGTGTGGGGGGTGGGGGGTCCCCCGCGGGCGGTGGTGGTCATATTTTGCCATCATAGAGAACATATGTTTGATTAAATTAGAAAGATATATTGTGAGATACTATAAGTAGAGGAGCTACTATATTCTGAGATGGTCTGTTAGTCGCATTGTGGAATTTATCTTAGAAAGGATTAACATGAAGTCAACAAATATCAATTAAATGAACATATTAGTGTGTATGAAGTGAGGGATGGGTCACTGTAAGCTCCGGACACAAGAATCTCAAAGATAACCTTGAATCATACTCAGGTTAGAATCGTTTGAAATGTCTTTGGCCAAATAACTCTGTTTACTTACTACGAGTTTAATCTCATTTGACACTTCTAATGTGGAGACCAGAAGCTATCTAGATTTGACCTTGGGAGGAGTTCAGTCTGAAAAGTTACTCCTCCGCCTTAGCTGAGTTTGACTGTTCATATGTTACATATTTAATCTCACACTGTCTTCACAGTGCTCCTCTGCTTCTTTTCAATTAGAGTAGACCTATGTCGTTATTGGCCTTTACAGAAATCCACCTGATTGTATTTTCTGTATCAAATTCACGAGCTGTGTTAAATTGCTTCGAACAAGTAAGCCCTTCCAAACTAAAAAACTTATTTTGGGAGAAGTCATTAGCTGAATCTATGGAGGTGTGTATTCTGCACAGCTTTGGCAAGTTGCATATCGGTTTGAGTTTAGTAATTACAGCACAAGCAGATTCCATTTTTTGGAAATCATTGAAAACAAAGAGCTTAGATGGAAGAAGACTTAATCTTGAGCTTGTGCTCTGTAAATAAATGTCGAATAAAATAAACTGCTTTATATGGTTTTCCTCAATGGTCCCCAAAACAATATTCATTTTTATGCTTTCCTGGACTTTATAGACTCCTTGTATCATAGATAATTCTAGTCCATCATTGTACAGATATCAGCAACCTCTTGCTGCTATTTTGGTTAATAACATTTATCAGGATTAGTCAACAGGATGCGATTTAGTCCAAGTCAACTTATAAGTATTGTTTTATTTTTTTGGACAGGACATGCACACGTTGCTGAAGCTCTTGGGGTACCCCTCCATATCTTCTTCACAATGCCCTGGACGTAAGCTCTGATTGACACTTAACTTTATTATATTGGAAATTTCGTATTAACAATTGGACAAGTGGATGCACCTGCAATTGCTGTCTTTGTCAATATGTGACCTTGTAATGTCCATTCCTCTTATAAATCATTGATGAAACAAAATACCGCTATCTGGTTTCTCTTTTTTTCTACAAAAGTTTCCTCTTTGAGAAAAGCCAATTTGTAATAGGTCGTTGTTCTTCTTTATGTGAATGTTTTTTAGATTTGATGTTGAATAGACCATTATAAGGTGGCGTTTGAGACCTTACTCGGCCTTGTGGTTAAGATCAAGTGTAGTTTCTGTTCTCACCAGCTTAATATCTGATACATGGACCACTGACCCACATGATATCAACCATATGGCGTTTTATTCAAAAAATTGAGAAACAGTTTTTGCAAAATTCTTCTAGTTACAAGAACCACACGAAAGAAAAGTATGAGTTTTGCTACTTTATTTTGATGGAGTTTTTGTTGAAATACAACTTTCGAAAAGACTCAAACTTTTCTTTGGTGGAGCTGCATCGAACACAATTTTTGCTGAAACTTGAAAAACTTTTTGCAGAAACTGCTATTCAATATTTCAAATCGAACACCTTAGTTTGTGACATACAAAGATTAGATGCAAGTGCTCAATTTCTGGAGTAGTTGGTTCTTCTGAATTAGGAAGTTTTATAGATCAATTGGAAGAACTATTATGCACATAGAATATAATGTGAGTCAGTTGCTGAGTTCAATGTCATTCTTCATTAAATTCTCCCATTTAATATTTTCAACAAGGTACCTTCTCACACACTTTGTTAATAGACAGGCCAACTTATGAATTTCCTCATCCGTTGGCTCGTGTACCTCAACCTGCTGCGTATTGGGTATGTTATCAGTTTCTTCTTTTGAAAAATATTTTTCCAGTAATGCTTCTGATTCCTGTTAAAACTCTATTTTGTCTTCTGCACATTTCAGCTTTCCTACATAGTCGTGGATTTACTGATCTGGTGGGGCATAAGAGGTTTGATCAACGAGTTTAGGAAAAAGAAGCTAAACCTTCCTCCTATCGCCTACTTCAGTACATACCACGGATCACTTTCTCACTTCCCAACTGGCTACATGTGGAGTCCACATGTTGTGCCAAAGCCTAAAGGTATATGTCAGCTCCTCAATGGTATTTGGATGCTTGTTTTCGTCATATTGGTCATTTCCACTTCTCTTGTTGAAGCAAAACTAATGACTTATAAATGTCAAAATGAACGGATCAGTTTCTTGTGGAGTATTTCTGTGCTAGTCTCTCTTTCTTCATTCCCATTAATTCCCTTCCCCGTCCCTGAATTCATGTAAAGATCTTTTCTTCTTTTTCTAGCTCTACTTCACCCATTGGCTTAGTAATAATGTGTGCTCATACCATCAGTCCACTTGATTTATCATAAAAAATATTGAAGCAATTTCATTTTTTGCAGATTGGGGCTCTTTGGTTGATATTGTTGGCTATTGTTTCTTAAACCTTGGGAGTAACTACCAACCTCCTGAAGAATTTATCAAGTGGATCCAAAATGGGCCTAAACCTGTATATATTGGGTTTGGGAGCATGGTAAGGTTTTCTAATATGAACTCCCAGAAGTCTTAGAAGTATTAGATGATCCTTAATCCCACTCAGCCACTCTTGCAAGATATATCCAGTCTGATGTCTTTTATAATTTTGAAGCAACTTATGACTAGGTTTATTACTGTAGGTGGAATTCTTAGTTTTCTACTGGCAGTCTAGTGACAGTATCCGTTTGTGAATGATTTAATTCGTACTTGATAAACTTGCAATAGTGGATGTAAACCAGCTTCTATCAATCTAACTGCATTTTCGTCTCACACAACTTAAATTGTTAAATAGATCTGTAAGGTGGCTGTGCTTCGTGTCAATTAAGATCTTAGCAATCTGATCAATTATTATCACTTTGGTCTCCTACTTCACTTTTGTTTTTGAAGATATCCAACTTGTTCATTCCTTTTCTTCTTTTTTTAGCCTCTTGAAGATACCATTAAAACTACAGATATAATTTTGGAGGCACTAAGGAATACTGGGCAGAGGGGAATTCTAGACCGAGGTTGGGGAGATCTTGGTACTCGTAAGTTCTCTCATCCTTTGCATTTTTTTGTTCGTCTTATTACTTTCTGCATGTTTCTGACTGACCATAAAATTGATCATTTGTAGGTTGCAAAATAAAGTTAAATTTTTTGAAGAAAGAAAAAGATATAGGCACCAACTCCTAATTTATTGCATATAGCATATTGAAGCTCTAGTGCTCTACTGTGCGTTCACTAGAAGGGTTAAGACCTGGATGAACCTCAAAAGAAGAACCTTGGAGGGGATGGTCTATTAAATAAAATTCTCTATTAAGTTATTTAACTGGCACAATAAGTCTCCCCCTTTGGCCTTCCCCTAACCCCGAACATACAACCGAAAAACCAGTTCCAAGGCCAATTACTTGCTTGAGAAAATATGAGGCCTATGATGGTGGTATGGAGTTGGGGTCACAACAACATAAACATTAAGTGGATAGATCAAGAGAACAGTTTATTTGTCATTATATTACTGGATGGACACCACATACACAAGTGCAATTCTGTAGTATTGGTAAATAATGTGGATATTTCCGTTCATTTGTGATTGGATTGCATGTGAGAATATTCTAACACCAAGAAACATCTTTTCTTGTTTTTTTTTCTCCTCTTATTCTGTTCCAGTTCAAGATATTCCTGAAGATGTTTTTCTTGTTGCGGAGTACCCTCATGATTGGCTTTTTCCTCAATGCGCAGCTGTTGTGAGTATCATTGCTTTACAATTTACTTATGTTATATAGTTTTTGAATGCTTTTCTGGATAGCAGACTGGGAGATGGGATTGGTTCTGATAAACTGATGGTCAATGGTTGGTTGTAAGGGATTTTACAGACTCTAGTATAACTGACCTTCTAAACTCCAGTCTTCTCGATATCTGGAAATTGAAAAATATTATTTTCTGATGTGCTCGTGGGAAATACCTGCTTGCAGGTTCATCACGGTGGAGCTGGAACCACAGCCACGGGACTACGTGCTGGGGTAATGTTATTTCTCAATCTCACATCTGTAGTATTATTCTAAATGTGACGTCAATCAGATTTTGCCCTTTGAGTTATATAGAAAGCTCAGATGGTCTTATGCAATGTTTTAATCCAGTGTCCAACAACTATAATACCATTCTTCGGTGATCAATTCTTCTGGGGCGATAGAATTCATCAAAAGGGACTGGGACCTGCTCCAATTCCTATTGAACAGCTTAGTGTACAAGGACTATCTGATGCTATAACATTTATGCTCCAGCCTGATGTAAGTGTCTATATATGCATCTCCCTACCTAATGACATCTGTCACTGCAGAACACAAACGTGTTTTGGAAATGCTCGTGCTGATGGAAAATTAACTTATACAGGTGAAATCGCGAGTAATGGAACTAGCTGTATTATTAGAGAACGAAGATGGTGTTGCAGGTGCAGTTGATGCTTTCCACCGGCATTTGCCTTCAGAAATGCCATTGCCAACCCCGTCTTATCATGAGGATATCGATGGTCCAAATCCGTTACAGTGGCTTTTCACAAGGATTGGAAGAATCTGTTGCCTGCCTTGTGGTTCTTAGCTCAGATACTGCATTCATAGTTGTTTCGTGTTTTATTTATTAATTGGTTCATCATATCATTCTTTTTTGGCGAAATGGTCTGGTGGACCCTTGTACTTGTAACAGTTTGTATTCTGAACCCTTCTACTTACACCTTTGTCATCTGGACCCTTAAACTCAATAAAACACAATTTAACAAATTCCTCTGACCATTGACCAAGCTTATGTGTCTTTAAGATGGTTGAGTTGGCGAAAGTGTGTGACTTCACGCATCTTAAGACGAGTGAACAACTTTTTTAAGTTAAAAAAATATTAAAATTATAAAAGAAATATTTTAAAAAAAAAACAATTAATTAAAAAGTTATTTCTTCTTCCAAGCTTAATTGCTTATCTTCATAGCCGTCTGAGCAGTAACCTCAAAGGAGCAACAACTATGGCGAGAATAAAGGTTCATGAGTTGAGGAACAAGTCGAAGACAGACCTTTTGGCTCAGTTGAAGGATCTGAAGGCGGAGCTTGCTCTTCTCCATGTTGCAAAGGTCACCGGTGGTGCTCCTAACAAGCTATCCAAAATCAATGTGGTAAGGTTGTCAATTGCACAGGTTTTGATTGTCATCTCACAACAGCAAAAGTTAGCTCTTAGAAGAAGTTTACAAGAACAAGAAGTACTTGCCTTTTACAAAAAGTTTGCCCAGATCTGGTTGTGCGGTGGCCAGATCTAATTGTGCGGTGGCTTAGGTTGTTGTTACTGTGGAGGTTGGAGGAGGAAAGAAAAATAGTGATGGTATGTGACAGAGATGAAGACGGGTGAGGGAGAAAGTTGCACAAGTGAGATTCTTGATGAAATCTTGAGAGTCTCCATAGATGTTGGAGTTTTTGGGGGTAAAAATTTGCAGAGGCAAGAGGTTTGCTTCAGTCCATGTATGGAGGTGTAACGAGCAGGTTTGTCCATTTATCCACAATTCTCGAATTCTTGGTGTTTTACCGCAACAAAGGCCGTATTTTTGCTTTTACTCTTACATGTAAGCTCAAAACAGTAAAAGGGAATAAGCCCAGCAAGGAAAAGAGACCAATTTCAGTTCCAGGTTCTGATGGTGTGGCGCCACCAGTTGTTGAATTGGAAGAAGGGTCTGTAGGAAATAGTGGAAGGAAGGTGGAGGAGACGAAGAATGGTGTTGTTGGTTTTGAGATTGTGAAGAAATTGCCTAGAAAGTTTTGGGGATTTTGTCCAATTTGCCTTTGGCTATTGCTGAGATGTTTGTTACTGCTGCCTTAATGGCCTCAGGAACTTTCATTGACCAAGGCGAGGCTCCAGATTACTACTTAAGGGAGAAAGTATATGTGATTCGCCGGCAAAAATGGCGACGCCGGTGGCTTTCTTTTGGTAGTGAAATAGTGAAAATAGGGAGAATTAGAAATGCCAATAATAAATTAAAATGTTATTATTTTATATTTTATTAAATAATTTTGGTTAATAATTTTAAAAAAATAGTTATGAAATAATTATGATGTGACATTAGTATATGTGACGTGGATATGACATGTCAATTATATAAAGGAGAGTGAGCTACACACATGGTTGGAGGGGCATAAAAGTCTCATTTTATTTGAGTTTAAGGGTCCAGATGACAAATGTGTAAGTAGAAGAGTTCATAATACAAACTGATACAAGTATAAGGGTCCACCAGACCATTTCGCCTTCTTTTTTCTTGGCTTGTAAAATAATAAAGCAAGTTACATGGCAAAACTTTATAGACATATTTATTACTAGTTTTTTCATAGTGATTCTTGTAATAACATCATGCTCTTGTTCATTTTAGTGTACAATGGAGGGATAGAGTCACAGAGGTGGTTATTTTGACTTAAACTTTGTACTTACGTTATTATCCGTACTTCTATCTAAATACTTATTTTAAGAATCACTCTCCATCCATCACTTGTTACTCTCCTTAATTACATAAAATCACATAGAAATTAATAAATATGTTCATTAGTAAACAAATAAAGTTCAAGCAAAAAATGTGTGAATTTTAGGTGAAATGGTTGAAGTATAGACAAAACTGACTGAATTCAGTCATATATGATTGTGGTTCAGGCAAAAGAACTTTACACAATATGTACTTTGATGTCAAATAAAAATGAATGAACTTCAACCATATGAAATTTCAAAAAAAATTGAAACTATTTGGAAGTAGGTAGATTTGAATTTTTTTTATTACTACGAACACTATATTCATTGAAGCATACAGTACTATACAATACAATACATTATAAAACAATACGTAACAAACCATCCAAACAGATCATTAGGGTTTAGAGACATCTTTTTTCTCTTTTCTATTTTTTCGATTATTCAGCAAAATACTAAGATATTTTATCCTCATCATTTATTTACTAACTCGATGACAATCTTTTAGTATACTTTTTTTTTTTTTGTATATTTTGATGTGTTTCCATCTTGATTCCATGTCATAATTAATAGGAAAAATCATCCCATATACACATTTAAGAGTAAATATTACGAGTTTTAAACCTACTTTTAAAAATTGCTTGATTATAACAGAATATTTACTGGTTATGACATATCAGTTAAAATTATTTTTATTTTAAATTTAAATTATATTTATTTAATAAATCATTAATATATTTATAGGTTTTTAATATTAATTAATAATAGGTAATTAATTTGATTTTTACTTCCTTTTTTAAAAAGAAAATGTCAGTTACCCAAATTTAGGGATTTACTCAATATCTTTTCCTTGTTTATCGTTACCCTCACCAATCGTACACCCCACCCCCACCCCCACACGTTTCTTCACTCACACACGCCTCAACCCACCACCCACTATCATTCTCTCTTCATTGTTTCTCATCTTCTCCAAAATCAAACCGATTAATCATGTCTAAGAAATCGATGGAAACTCCAAGAAAGAGTCCCAGATTTGATGAAACCTTAATCGATGATGCTCATGCTCTATCCTTTTAACATACTGTTTGAAAATGTCGCGATCAGCGAAAGTGAAGTTACGGGAACAGTTGCTAGCAAATATGGTGGACCTCGGATAGCAAAATAACACATTCCGGATACAACCGATTATCCTACACCAACACCACTGATTAAAAAGTCGAAATAGTTGATTGGATAATTTTTTTTCTGTTTAACTTTTGGATAATTTTTTCATGTTTAACTTTTGGATAATTCTTTACTGTTTAAGTATTTGATGATATATACTACAATATGTTATCAAAACAATTGATTGCGCCTTTTTGTTCTTGTTTGAGTGTTATAAAATAGTTAACACTGTGCACATAGTGTCTGGTATGAATTTTTTTTTATAATGTTTGGGTATCATAAGTTCAGGACAAAAATATTATACATAATTCATACAGTTCGGATACACTATCTTTTAAGCAGTAATGTGTATACTGAATGTATGAAACAGGTATGAAATACCAGTTATATCAATATGATTATGAATTTACTATTAAAAACGCGAATTGTGTTTTCATTGTTTTCTTATTTTAGTTTGAATTAAACAAAATTATTATGTGTATGACCACATCTTAAATTAGTCACTAATATATACAATATCTTAAATATGAGACAATTTTAAATATAAACAATTCGACAGATTTGGTATTATTGAATAGTGTATAAATAAAAAATTCTTACAATATGCATTATGTATGATTAATCAATGATCACTTGATCAGTGTATGCGTCTGTCTTATTTTCTCATGAATTAATTATGCTTAATATATGTATGACCTGCCATAAAACAAGTGTTTGAATTAACTACATAACTAACTTTTTATAAGTAGTCCAAATATATACAATACATTTAAAAGAACAAATTTTAGAAACAACTGTATGAAATTTGTGTACTTAATGAATGAATCTTGAATACATTGAAACACATATCACAGTGATTAAACCATAAAAATAGTGTTTGAATTAATTACATAATTAACTTTTTATAAGTATTACTAATATTTACAATACATTTATCACCCCTAAAATTAGTGTTTGAATTACATAAATATGCTTAATATATGTATGCCCAACCATAAAAATAGTGTTTGAATTAACTACATAATTAATTTTTTATAAGTAGTTCTAATATATACAATACATTAAATCTAGAACAAATTTTAGAAACAACTGTATGAAATTTGTGTACTTAATAAATGAATCTTGAATAAATTGAAACACATATAAAAAAAACAATGGATTAAACCATAAAAATAGTGTTTGAATTAATTACATAAGTAACTTTTTATAAGTATTACTAATATATAATATACATTTAATTAGGAACAATTTTTATTAACAACTTTATGAATTTTGTGTATTGAATGAAAGAATCTTGTATAAATTGAACACATAAAAAAAAACTAAATTTATAAGAGTATGCATTCTGTATGATCACTGAATGAATAAACTAAGTTATGCACAATGGATATTTAGTAAAGAAATCCAAATTAACTTTCTTTTTATCTAAGAAAACACGCACACCAACATCATTGTGTATTCTAACAGGTGGACATCGATCATCTACTAAATTTTTTATCTCTAAATCATTTATATTAGTATCTATCATAAGCTACGATGCTATCACGCTTACTAGACCACTATAAAGACTAGAAGAATCATATAAAACCCCTTCCATTTGAAAATCCACATAATGCTCTGTTTCATTAAAAAAAGAAGAAGAAGGTATCAAATTATAAACAAACAATTCGAAATACAAATATCATTCAGACATACAAAATATTACAAAACAATTTTTATATTTAATTAAACAAACAATTCTTACAAATATCATTCAAATAGTACATTCCAAGCACTTTCATACTACTATAATACATAAATCATACAACAAATACTTATTTAATAACAAAAAACTTTATACACAAATGTCTACATAAAATTTCACCTTCAATACAACATTAAAAAAACTTTTCATACATTTCGTCAGACACGACTACAAACGAAATTCATACTTTCTTAATAAACATTTCATACACATGTCGCAAAGACAACTTATATCATGCCAACATTCAAACACACTTAATACACATTTCATACAACAATTACTCACTCATTACAAATACATTTTTTTAATCGTACCAGATAATTAATTTCTAACTC
>JAJONY010018485.1:0-22929 GCA_029582405.1 Solanum gandarillasii
ATAAGATTTGGTTCAAAAATGGGGGGGGGGGGGGGGAAAGGCCGGTTTCAGGTAAGGACAAAGGTCCAAATCGAAAATTTAAAATCCAAAATTTTTTCACCATTAAAGGCAGGCATACTTTTTTGAGACTTTCAACCCATTCCGGATGAGGAAAGGGAGACAAACACATGTTGCTTTATGCTGCTCTGTTGTACCGTTGCCGTGAGAAATTGAAGAAGACAAAAAATCGCAGCGCTGCCCGATTCGCGCGTCGTCTCACGCCGAAGTGGTTCACGCGTTGATGGGAAGGTGGGACGCGTACAGGGGTCTATTTGCTGGACTGGATTGCAATTTGGGCTTATTTTCGCTGGACCGGTGCTGCTGGGTCGCGACTTCTGGAGAGGAAGATGCAGAGGGGTCGGTTGAAGTTGATGTACGTATGTAACATTGTTGGGAATTGTATGTATTGTTAAAGGAAGAGTGGGCCGGGTTTGGGGCTGCTGTTGATGGGATATGGAATTGAAGAAATTGGGTTGAGTTTCTTTTATTATTGGGCTGACTAAAGGGAAATAAATAAAACACAAAAGGCCCAACATTTGTCTTTTATATGGGTTTGAATAAAAGGTTAGATTAGGCTAAAATTGTGATAAGAACTAATTAACAATTTAACTAAGCAGATTAAAAAGGTAGCCAAATGAATTAATTGTAGAAGGTTCGGCTAGAATTCAAAAAGGACGAACTAATACAATTAATTTACGAGCTTCTTAATCTTAACGAGATAAAAATAACTAATTCGGGAATATTAACTAATATTAAGTGAACTAATTATGAAAACATTTTAAACAAGTAAAATCCCTTTCTTTTTAAATGATTTTTGAATGCTCGTAAAAAATGTAACAATTACATACAAAATTTGTATAAAAATATTATATTGTTTTAAAAATTATAAAATGACTAAAATTGCTTTAAAACTTAGAAAATAATTTATTTATCTTTTTGAGTTTTCTAAAACTAATTATTTCAAATCATTGAAAATTAATCTTATCGGGGAGGGTCAAAATCAGGTGTCAACAAGGCTTACCACCTTTATTAACAATTAATCATGAATAAAAATTAAACAACCCAAGAGATATCAATACAATTCACTTTATACCTAATTCCATCAACTTTGAATTTATAGAAAAAGACCCATTTCATAAGCAAATTTAGGAGTTTAGGGAAATCATGTGTTTTTCAAGGAATTCCATATGAAATCATTTTAAAAACATTAATCAACCATTAATTCATCAATATAATGACATAGAAAACGTTTTGCCAATGAACTCATGCTTAGATTAGAATTTGAGATTTTTGTTCTTTGAAACATTTTTTTTTAAAACTCTTTTGATTGGACTCCTAGAAAGAAAGATTGATCAAGGATCAAGAGTCACCATACCTCTAAGTTGAAAACCCACGAAAATTGAAGAAGAAAGCATTCGAAATCTTCAACACTAGCTCCAACTTGACCTTGACCTTCAATGGTTTCTAGAGAGAACCTTTTTTTTTTTTGAAAGATGAATTAGAACAATACCTTTTTAAAAGTTTTAATACCATATATAGTTATTAGAAGTAAAATAAAATATACCCACTTCTTAATTTAACTAAAATTAATATTTACGAAAACGCCTCTTGCCTACATGGACCTACCAAATAAAACTAAGGCAAAGTCCAATTTTTTTTTGGAAAATTTCATAACTCCAAGTTATGCTTAAACATTAAAAATTCATACGTTAGGCTCTAGCTTCACCTATCTATTTTTAGGGTCGCTACAAAGAGGCCATAACTTAATTCCTTCAAAAGGGAAGATCACATTGCATTAGGGACATGTATTTGATGCATACACACTCTACATGCGATGAAAATATTATAAACCATGTAAGTGAACAAATAAGCTATGTAGAACATTTTTCTAAAGCGAACAAGTATGCAAGTAATTCACAACAAAAGTTCTAGAACCACAAACCTAGGCTCTGATACCAACACTTGTAGCGACCCTTTTGAAATGATACTATCACTTAACCAAGAAATCTAATTAAATACTTGTGACATTTAAAAGATATTAACTATGGCCATATTGATTATAATTTAGTAGAGGGATTAGATTTATAAAGAAAAAAAAAAGAAATAGTTAAGGATTTGCATCATGCCCATTTAAACATTTATTTAATGTCAAATAAATATTGCGCAGAAATTTAACTTATGGCGGACAAACCCTTTCAAAATAATCTAAGCAAATAACTTCCTAGATTTTCATGCATAGATTATCCTTACACTTAAAAATGATATAAAAGAATATTACCAACTTTCGAGTACCAAATTTAGCCGATTCATGCTTCACACAAACATCCAAATCAATAGTAAATTTAGTATATTACAAGACTTGAGTTTAAACACCCCACAAAAAGAACAAAATATATAGCCACACTTAAATTACAACCCATAGTGACATGATCAAATTACCCTTCAAAGCTCATGCAAATGTACAACACATAGATCATGTACAAGTCCTAAGGTTTATACAAAATATAGATGCCTATATGCAGATGTGATCTTATTTAAGGCTCTAAAAATCTCCATCTCCAATGGCCAGCTTCATGCCTCCTCTCGATCATTCCCTACAATAGAAACAACAATCGTTAAGCATATAGCTTAGTGGTGTAAAAACTATAGGTTCTGAGCCCTCAGATTCACAAAGCTACCTTTCTCAAGTCATAGACAGCACATTTAAAACATAATAAATAAATCAAGTAAACAATATATAAAGAGTATCAAGTTTGATATTTAGAGATCCAAATGTCAAGAACATTCATAGCATCATTTTCCAAGAGATTCAACAACAAGGCTCGCCCAATAGATACATCATGTCGTCACACTAAGCACAACCAGGTATCAAGAAGGGCCGACGCCCTGTATGAAGAAGGGTCAAAGCCCAATAATCAAGAGAACGAAGAACCATATTAAAAATGGTTTTCTAGTTCATACTTAAAATGGATAACTTCCATTCTTAAGATGAACTAAAAATCCAGAGTCAAGATGGCAAATGATCGAATCAAGAGGCATGTCAATAGTGACAAAGTCACAGCCACAAGAAGGACAAGGTCCCAACAAGAGTGCTAGGTGATCAAACAGTCCGTACAAGTGGGCGAGCTACACGAGTGTCTTTAACGTCTTAAAAGATACCAACACGACAATGCAAAGTGACAAGAGGTAACCAAGATAACTTTCAGATATACCAGCAGGTAAAAAGACTACAAGTACAAGTTTATACACAAACCTCAATGCTTTAGCATAGAAATAGTCCAACACAACTTCGCGAGTTCAAACCGTAGACCAACCAACGTATCAAGGTCCTCAACTCGTTCACGAGTATATACAACCTTAAAAATACAATTAAATAACTTCTTTAATTCCTAGTATCTCAATAATGTAGAAGTAAAACATGATTATCATCACAAGTAAACTTAGCTTGTACAAATACGATTATGCTCCCAAAACAATAATTCTAGCCAGCCTAGTACCTCATGTCGCAACCAAGAGTAGAAATGAAAAAGGGAAAAACAGGACTGTATATCCTTCATAAAAGATGTAGGTACATCTTTTAAGGTTGCAAACAATCAAGAATCATCGCAAAATATATTTTGTACAAAAAGATATCATCAAAACACTAACAGTTTTTCGTACAGGATTTCTAAATCCGAAATCTGGACAGAACTTGTCCTATGTTGCGTCCTATAATTCGAATCCATAACAACTAAATTAGAGTTTTACATAAACATAAGAGTTGTAGGTATACAAATTAGCTTTCCAAATCATATTTATTCACTTTAAACGAAATTTTAGAGATCTAGATATGCATAAAATACCAAACATTATCCAGCTCAGAAACAAATTTTTTCACTTACCAAAGAGAAGGGTGTGTCTCGAATTCCAGCCAAAAGGACCAAGTTTTACTCTTGTGATTTTGAAGAACAAATGGTTAGATAATGTTCTAAGGTTCTTAGACTTCAGGGGAAACGAATTTCACCAGAGGAGGTGTCAAAATATAGTCTCAAGAATGATGTTTATCACATGAACAACTGTCTTCAAAAGGTGGCTGCCCAAAAAAAGGTTGGCTGCCCAAAATGCATGTATATACACCTATATATATCCCTCACCTCCTTTTAAAGTTATACATAATTCTAATTAAAATATTACAAAAATACCCCAATACAATACCTTAAATTACGATCACAATTTACGTTAAGCAAGTTTTCAATTATCACAAAATTTCAAGTTCCCAAAATGAGAATAAAACATATTGTAGTAATTAAGCAACGGTAAATTGACATGCGACTCTTGGTTAGTATTTTGGGGTGTTACACTAATACACACGAAAAATTGAGAAATTTGGGTGTTGTTAAAAAAGACTTGTAAATACGCTAATGAGCGTTTAAAAAATGACAAGAGTATATGTGAAGATTCCACAACTCATTACGGAGTTCCTCATAAGGATTTTTTCGAAAATTATTTTGGGTGCACCGGACACCAGATCAATAGGCTAATACACCTGAAAAATTAAAGAATTTGGACAATTCTTAAAAAATGGTTTGTAAATGCTGAAATGAGCGTTTAAAAAATGGTGTGAGTATATGTGAAGGTTCCCCAACTCATTACGGAGGACCTCAAAAAGTTTTTTGAGAAAAAAAGTTTGGTTACTCTGGGTGCCAGATCCATGGGTTAATACATACGAAAAATTGAGAATTTTGACGATTCTTAAAAAAGGGCTTGTAAATGCAGAATTGGCCTAAAAAATGGTGTGAGTATACATGAAGGTTCCTCAACTCATTATGGAGGTCCTCATTAAGATTTTTGAGAATGTGCTTCAGGCGCCAAATCCATGGGCTATTACACATGAAAAATCAGGAAATTGTGGTGATTCTTTAAAAAAGGCTTGTAAATGCGGAAATGAGTGTTAAAATATGTTGTGAGAAGGTTCTCCAACTCATTACGCAAGTCCTCATACAATTTTTTAAGGTAAACATATTGGTTGTTATGGGCGCCAGATCCACGGCTAATACACACAAAAAATCATCGAATTTGGGCGATTCTTTAAAAGAGGCTTGTAATTGCAGAAATGGGCATTTTAAAATGGTGTGAGTATACGTGAATGTTTTCCAACTCATTACAGAGGTCATCATAAAGATTTTTGAGAAATTTTTTTGGGTGCTCCGGGGGCCAGATCCATAGGCTAATACATATGAAAAATTGAGGAATTTGGGTGATTCTTAAAAAAGGGCATGTAAATGCGAAAATTAGCGTTAAAAAATGGCGTGACTATACGTGAATGTTCGTCAACTCATTACGGAGGTCCTCAAAAAGTTTTTTAAGAAATTTTTTTTAGGTGCTACGGGCGCCAGATCCATGGGCCAATACATACGAAAAATTAGAGAATTTGGGCGATTCTTTAAAAATGGCTTGTAAATGCAAAAATGAACGTTAAAAATGGTGTGAGTATACACGAAGTTTCCCCAACTCATTATGGATGTCCTTATAAAGTTTTTTTGAGAAATTCTTTTTGGCTGCTTCGGGCGCCAGATTCATGGGCTAATACACACGATAAATTGTGAGAGATTTGAGCGATTCTTAAAAAGGGGCATGTAAATGTGGAAATATGAGTTAAAAAAATGGTGTAAATGTACGTGAAGGTTCTCCAACTCATTACGGAGGTCTTTATATAGTTTTTTGAGAAAAAATATTTGGATTCTCCGAATGCGCCAGATCCATGGGCTAATAGATACGAAAAATTGAGGAATCTCGGTGATTCTTAAAAAAAGGATTGTAAATTTAGAAATGTGCGTTAAAAAAATGATGTGATTAAACGTGAAGGTTCACAACTAATTACAGAAGTCCTCATAATCTTTTTTGAGAAAAAAATTTGGGTTATCTGGGTAGAAGATCCATGGCTTATACACACGAAAAATTGGGAATTTGGAAAATTTTAAAAAAATTATTTGTAAATGCGGAAATTGGCGTTAAAAAAATTGTGTGAGTATGCGTTAAAGTTCCAAACTCATTACGGAGGTCATTATAAAGATTTTGAGAAAATATTTTTGGGTGTTCTGGGCCTGATCCATGGGCTAATACACACGAATAATTGACGAATTTGGAAGATTCTTAAAAGTGGGCTTGTAAATGCGGAAGTGGGAGTTAAAAAACGGTTTGAGTATACATGAAGTTTCCCCAACTCATTATAGAGGTACTCATAAAGTTTTTTTGAGAAAAAAATTTGTGTGCTCCGACTCCAGATCCATAGGTTAATACATACGAAAATTTGGAGAATTTGGGCAATTCTTAAAAATGGGCTTGTAAATGCGAAAATGGGCTTTATAACAATTGTGTTAGTTTACGTGAAGTTGCTCAACTCATTATGAAAGTCCTCATAAAGTTTTTTGAGAAAAACAAATTTGTGTGGTATGGAATCCATGGGCTAATACACATGAAAAATCGGTGAATTTGGGGGATTCATAAAAAAGGGCTTGTATATGCACAAATGAGCGTTAAAAAATGGTGTGAGTATATATGAAGGTTCCCTAACTTATTATGAAAGTCCTCATAAAGTTTTTAGAGAAAAGTTTTTTTGGGATCCATTGGCTAATAAACACAAAATATCTGAAAATTCTGGCAATTCTTAAAAAAGGCTAGTAAATGCGGAAATGGACGTTAAAAATGGTGTGAGTATACGTTAAGGTTCTCCAACTCATTATGGAGGTCCTCATAACGGTTTTTGAGAAAAAAAATTTGGGTGCTCCGGGCGCCAGATCCATGAGCTAATATACACGTTAAATTGAGAAATTTGGGAGATTCTTAAAAAATGGCTTTTAAATACGGAATTGATCGTTAAAAAATTGTTGTTGAGTATATAAATATTCCCCAACTCATAATGGAGTTCCTCATAAAAAAATTTGCAGAAAAATTATTGGGTGCTCCAGGCGCTAGATTCATGGGCAAATACACACGCAAAATTGTTGAATTTGGGCGATTATTAAAAAAAGACTATTAAATGCAGAAATTGGCGTTAAAATGGTGTGAATATACGTGAAGGTTCCCCAACTCATTACGGAGGTCCTCATTAAGGTTTTTTGAGAAGAAAAAATTATGGTTGCTCCGTGCGCCAGATCCATGGGTAATACACACGAAAAATTGGGGAATTTAAGCGATTCTTAAAAATAGACTTGTAAATGTAGAAATGGGCATTAAAAAAATGGTGTGAGAATACGTGAAGGTTCCCAACTCAATACAGAGGTCCTCAAAAAGTTTTTTGAGAAAATTATTTTGGATTCTCGGACGCCAGATCCATGGAATAATACACACGAAAAATTAGGGTATTTAGGCGATTCTTAAAAAAGGACTTTGTAAATGCGCAAATGAATGTTAAAAAAATGGTGTAAGTATACGTGAAGGTTCTCAACTCATTACATAGGTCCTCATAAAGTATTTTCAGAAAAAACTTTTGGGTGCTCCGGGCGCTAGATCTATTGGTAAATACACAGAAAATCGGAGAATTTTGGCGATTCTTAAATAAAAGCTTGTAAATGCGGAAATGAGCGTTAAAAAATTTGTATAAGTATACGTGAAGGTTTCCCAACTGATTACGAAGGTACTCATAAAATTTTTCCAGAAATTTTTTTTGGGTACTCTGGGCGCTTAATCAATGGGCTATTAACACACGAAAAGTTAGGGAATTAGAGCAAATCTTAAAAAGGTTTGTAAATGCGGAAATGGGTGTTAAAAATGGTGTGAGTATACGTGAATATTCCCTAACTCATTACGGAGGCTCTCATTAAAAAAATTTAGAAATTTTTTTTGGGTGCTCCTGTTGCCAAATTCATGGGGTAATACACAGGAAAAATTGGGAAATTTAGGCGATTCTTAAAAAAAGGGCTTGTAAAAGCGGAAATGAGCATTTAAAAAACAGTGTGAGTATACGTGAAGGTTCCTCAGCTCATTACAGAGGTACTCTTGAAGTTTTTTGAGAAAAACAATTTGGATGCTCTGGGCGCTAAATGCATGGGCTAATACACATGAAAATTGGGGAATTTAGGCGATTCTGAAAAAAAAGCTTGTAAATGCAGAAATGGACATTACAAAAATGGTGTGAACATACGTGAAGGTTTCCAACTCATAACGGAGGTCCTCATATAGGTTTTAGAGAAAACAAATTTGGGTGCTCTAGGCGCCAAATCCATGGGCTAATAATACACACGAAAAATAGTGGAATTTGAGTGATTCTTAGAAAAAAGGCTTTTAAATGCGAAAATGAGTATTAAAAAAGTAGTGTGAGTACACATAAATGTTCCCTAACTCATTACGAAAGTCTTCCTAATGTTTTTTGAGAAAATAAAAAGGGTGTTCCGGGCACCAAATTCATGGGCTAATACACAAGAAAATCGAGGGATATGGACAATTCTTAAAAAAAGGATTGTAAATGCAGTTATGGACGTTAACAAAAATGGTGTGAGTATACGTGAAGGTTCCCCAACTCATTATGGAGGTCCTCATATGGTTTTTTTTAGAAAAAAAAATTGGGTTCTCCGGTTGCCATATATATGGGCTAATACACATGAAAAATCTAGTTAGATGAGCGATTCTTATAAAAAAAATTGTAAATACGAAAATGAGCGTTCAAAAAAATATTTTGGGTAAACGTGAAGGTTCTCTAACTCATTACGAAGGTCCTCATAATATTTTTTGAGAAAAAAAAAATTGGGTACTCTGGGCGCCAGATAAATGGGCTAATACACACGAAAAATTAGAGAATTTGAGTGATTTTTATTAAAAAACCTTGTAAAAACAGAAATGGGTGTTAAAAAATTATGTGGGTATACGTGAAGGTTCCCAACTCATTACGGAGGTCCTCATAAAATTTGTTGAGAAAATATTTTGGGTGCTCTGAGCCAGATCTATTGGCTAATACACATGAAAAATTGGGAGATTTAGGCGATTCTTAAAAGTGGGGTTGTAAATGCGGAAATGAGCGTTACAAAAATGGTGTGAGTAAACGTAAAGGATCCCCTGGAGGTTCTAATAAAGTTTTTTGATAAAAAAATTTGGATGCTCCGACGCCAAATCCATGAGCTAATACACATGATTTTTTTGAAAATTTGGGCGATTCTGAAAAAAAACTTGTAAATGTGTAAATGGGCGTCAAAAAAATAGTGTGAGTATACGTGAATATTCCTAAACTCATCACGAAAATTCTCAAAAAGTTATTTGAGAAAAAAAAATTGGGTGCTCAGAACGCCAGATCCATGGGCTAATACACACATAAATCAGGGAATTCTTAAAAAATGGCTTGTAAATGCGCAAATGAGCGTTTAAAAATGGTGTGAGTATACGTGAAAATTCTCTAACTCATTATGAAAGTCCTCATAAAGCTTTTTGAGAAAAAAATTTATGGGTACTCCGGGTGCTAGATCCATTGTCTAATACACACGAAAAATTGGAGAATTCAGGCGATTCTTAAAAAAGGGCTTGTAAATGTGGAAATGAGCATTAAAAAATGGTGTGAGTATATGTGTAGGTTCCCCAACTCAATACGAAGGTCCTCATAAAGGTTTTTGATAAAAAAATTGTGTGCTCCGGTCGCCAAATCCATGGACTAATATACACGTAAAATCTGAAAATTTGGGAGATTCTTAAAAAAGGCTTGTAAGAGAGGAAATGAGCGTTAAAAACTATTATAAATATAGGTGAATGTTCCCCAACTCATTACGAAGGTCCTCATGAAGTTTCTTGAGAAAAATATTTTGATGCTCCGGGCGCTAGATCCATTGGATTATTTATACACACGAAAAATTGGGGAATTTGGGAGATTCTTAAAAAAAGGCTTGTAAATGCGGAAATGGGGTTAGAAAAATAGTGAGTATACGTGAAGGTTTCCTTAACTCATTTTGGAAGTCTTCATAAAGTTTTTTGAGAAAAATAATTTTGGGTGTTCCGAACACCAGATTCATAGACTCATACACATGAAAAATTGAGAAATTTAGGCGATTCTTAAAAAAGGTTTGTAAATGCAGAAATGAGCGTTAAACAAATGGTGTGAGGAAACATGAAGCTTCCCAAACTCATTACAGAGGTACTCATAACATTTTTTGAAGAAAAAAAATTGGTTTCTTCGAGGTCCAGATCCATCGGCTGATACACACGAAAAATCGTGGAATAGGGAGATTTTTTTAAAATAGGCTTGTAAATGCGGAAACAGGCGTTAAAAAAACTAGTGTGAGTATACGTGAAGGTTGTCCAACTCATTACGGAGGTACTTATAAAAAAAATTGAGAAAAAAATTAGGGTGCTTTGGGTGCCAGATCCATTGCTAATACATACAAAAAATTAGGTAATTTTAGCGATTCTTTAAAAAGGGCTTGAAATGCGGAAATGGGCGTTAAAAAATAGTGTGAATATACGTAAAGATTTCCCAACTCATTATAGAGGTACTCATGAAGTTTTTTGAGAAAATAATTTAGGGTGCTCCGGGTGTCAGATCAATGGGCTAATACACAAGAAAAATCAAGGAATTTAGGCGATTCTTAAAAAAAGTCTCGTAAATGTGGAAATAGGTGTTAAAAAATGGTGTGCGCATACGTGATGGTTCCCAACTCATTACAGAGGTTCTCATAAAGGTTTTTGAGAAAAAAAAATTGGATGCTCCTGGCGCCAAATCCATGTGCTAATATACACGAAAAATCAGATAATTTGGGAGATTCTTAAAAAAAGGCTTGTAAATGCAGAAATAAGCGTTAAAAGTGTTGTGAGTATACGTGAAGCTTTCCCAACTCATTACAGAGGTCCTTATAAGGTTTTTTTAAGCAAAATTTTTTGGATGCTCAGGGCGTCAGATCCATGGGCTAATACACACGAAAAATTGGGGAATTTTGGCAATTCTTTAAAAAAGGTTTGTAAAAGCAAAAATTGGCGTTAAAAAAATTGTGTGAGTAAATGTGAAGGATCCCAACTCATTACAGAGGTCCTCATTAGTTTTTTGAGATTTTGTTTGGGTGGTTTGGACGCCAAATCCATGGGCTAATACACACGAAAAATTTAAAAACTGGGCAATTCCTACAAAAAGGCATGTAAATGCGAAAATAGGCGTTAAAATGGTATGAGTATACGTGAAGGTTCTCCAACTCATTACGGAGGTCCTTATAAAAAAGAATTAGAAAAATATTTTGGGTGTTCCAAGCCAGATCCATGGGCTAATACGAACGAAAAATTGGGGAATTTGAGCGATTTTTAAAAAGGTTCTTGTAAATGTGGATGTGGGCGTTAAAAAAATGGTGTGAGTATACGTGAAGGTTCCCCAACTCATTACAAAGGTCCTCATAAAGTTTTTTGAGAAATTTTTTTTGGGTGCTCTGGGCACCAGATCCATGGGCTAATACACACGAAAAATATGAGAATTTGGGAGATTCTTAAAAAGAGCTTGAAAATGCAAAAATGAATGTTAAAAATGGTGTGAGTATACGTGAACGTTCCCCAACTCACTACAGAGGTACTCATAATGTTTTTTGACAAAAATATTTTGGGTGCTCAGGACGCCAGATTCATGTGATAATACATTCGAAAAATCGGAGAACTTGAGCGATTCTTTAAAAAAGGTTTGTAAATGCGAAAATGGACGTTAAAAATGATGTGAGTATACATGATGGTTCCTCAACTAATTATGGAGGTCCTCATAAAGGTTTTTGAGAAAAAAAATTTAGGTGCTTCGGGCGCCAGATCCATGGGATAATCCACACGAAAAAGGGAGATTCTTAAAAAAGGATTTGTAAATTCAAAAATGAGCGTTAAAAAATGGTGTGAGTATACATGAAGGTTTCCCAACTCATTACGGAGCTCCTAATAAAGTTTTTTGAGAAAATAATTAGGTGCTTCGGGCACCAAATCCATGGTTATAGTCTATAAATTTTTAGTGATTCGGGATTTCGACTTGATTTTGGCTGAACTTTTTCATAAATTACATCCGTTAAGACCTGAGTAATGGAGCTAGTTTGTCCCGTGGGTCAAACTGGTGCATTTTCAAGTTCAAACGATCCCCAAAGCTAGTAAACCTAGATTTTACCGATTTTCGTGTGCTATGATCCATGGATATTTGGTAATCCAAGATTCTAGCTTGTTTTTTGCCGAAATTTTTCATGGACGTCCGTAAAGACCTTAGTAATGGAGCCAGTTGGTCTCGAGGGGAAAATGAATGCATTTTCTAGTTTAAATGATCCCCAAAGTAGGTAAGCCAAGATTTTGCCAATTTTCGTGTGCTATAGTCAATGGATTTTTGGTGATCCGAGATTCTGGCTTGTTTTTTGCCAAAAATTTTCATGGACGTCTGTTAAGACCTAAGTAATGGAGCCAGTTGGTCCCGAGGGGTAAACGGATGCATTTTCATGTTCAAACGAGCCCAAAAGCAGGTAAACCCAAGTTTTGCTGATTTCCGTATGCGATAATCCATGGATTTTTTGTTATTCAAGATTTTGGCTTGTTTTTCATTGAATTTTTTCCTGGACGTCTGTTAAGACTTTAATAATTGAGCCAGTTGGTCCCGAGGGGTAAACGGGTGCATTTTCATGTTCAAACAAGCCTTAAAGCTGGTAAACCCAGATTTTGCCAATTTTTGTTTGTTATAGTCCATGGATTGTTGGTGATTCGAGATTCCAGCTTGTTTTTAGCCAAAAAAAAATTGTGGACGTCCGCTAAAACCTTAGTAATGGCGCGAGTTGGTCCCTAGGGGTAAACAGACGCATTTTAAGTCAAACGAACCCCAAAGCAGGTAAAACCAAATTTTACTGATTTTCGTGTGCTATAGTCCATGGATTTTTTTGTGATTCGAGATTCTGGCTTGTTTTTGGCTGAAATATTTCATAGACGTCTGTTAAGACTTCAGTAATGGTGCCAGTTGGTCCTGAGGGGCAAACGGACAACGAGCTCCAAAATAGCTAAAATCATATTTTACTGATTTTCGTGTGCTATATAGTTCATGAATTTTTGGTGATTCGATATTTCGGCTTATTTTTGGCCGAAATTTTTCAAGTTCAAACGAACCCCAAAGCAGGTAAACCCAGATTTTGCAATCTTTTGTGTGCTATAGACCATGGATTTTTTGTGATCCGAGATTTCGATTTGTTTGTGACAAATTTTTTCATGAACGTCCGTTAAGACCTTAGTATGGAGCCAGTTGGTTCCGAGTGGAAAACATGCGCATTTTCAAGTTCAAACAATCCCCAAAGCAGGTAAATACAAATTTTATCAATTTTCGTGTGCTATAGTCCATAGATTTTTGGTGATTCAGGATTTCGACTTGTTTTTTACCGAAATTTTTCATGGACGTCACTATATCTAGAAAATATCTCATTTTCTAATACTCCTCCTTGAGATTATGCTTGGATACTGCAAATTTCTCCTTGGGAAAGTCTTGGTAATGATATATGCAATCTGTTGATTTGAGCAACAATGAACAAGTTTAACTTCGCCATCATTTTCTACTTGTCTGATAGTGTGAAACTTCACATTTGTATGCTTGATATGTTCATGTTGTTATCTCCTGTATTCGGGTTAGTCAAAAATACAGAAACAGAAAAAAGATGAAATTGACAGAATGATTTTTAATTCGAGTCCACAGAAACCATTGTGTTTCCTTAAGAAATTTAATCCCCTCACTGTACTCGAGGTTGCAGATTAATTCCTCCCAAGATAAAACGGATTAACCTGTTAAAGAAGTAGCGGTACCTCAAACTTCAATAACTTCAGCGAACGCAAGAACAACAACAAGAGCACACACAGACTCAGTCGATCGACAATTTTATTTATGTAAGAAAATGTATGCAGAGAGGGAAAATTTTAGTGTTTGAAAAAACGAAAATGACCTCTTATTTATAGCCATTTGCAGCAAGGAACGCGTCTGTTCAGAAAATTTGTTCAGACCCGTTTTTTTCTAGAACATTGTGTCCTTTGGGAAAAGTAACGACTTTTCGGAAGGAATACCGTTTGGGAAAAGTAACGACTTTTTGGAAGGATTATCGTTACACGTGAATTTCAAATAAATTCAGTTGCGCCAAATTAATTCTGTTATTTAATTAACATTCTGAATTAATTTATAAGAGAAAGGAAATGATTTAACAAGATTGATTAAATAAATTTTGTCCAAATATATTATCAATCAATCACATCATTTGCCAAATCCAAATCCGAAGTCGAGGCCGAGCGAGCGACGACGACGGCGCGAGGGGGTACCTTCTTCTTAACCCTTTAAGAACTAAAGGAAGTGTTTCCTAATATAAGGACAACAATTTCCTTTCTTCTACCGATATGGTAAAAATGACCTTTCATTTGCACTTTTGCAATGATGACTTTTCATTTTCCCTCCAAAATTGGTTCTCCCTTTTTCATTGGTTCTTCCACTTTCCATTTTCTCTTTTTTATTTCTCATTCACACCTTGCTAAACCCAACACATGTTGCACTGATTTTTTGGTTATAGATATTGTTGACTTGTTGTCAACCTTAATGACAATAGCTTCAATGTCATTTTTTCTCAAAAATCACAAAGATTTTTTCTTAGCCATAAATGGTTAGTTGTATCAGCACTGGCGATATATTCTTTTTCTGAAAAAGATTGAGCTACCACCTCTTGCTTCTTTGAATTCCATGAGAACATGCCTGAATGAAGAGCATATCCAAAAGTGTTTTTCATATCATCAACACTTCCTGCCCAATCACTATTCGAATAAACCATCAATTTCCCTTACTCTTCCTTTTTAAACAAAACATTGTTGGGGTTTTAAATGTTGTGAATGGAAAATGAAGAGTTGCGACTTTTATGAAAAATTCTAGTTTATTTTACTGCCTTTGAATGGTTCGCCGACACCGTAGTTTTAAGTACCAATACACCGGTGAATAAGATCGTTCTATCTTGGAGGAATATATTCCATTAACTTCGGTTACTTGAGGAGAATAATATCCTTAAGGAAACAATGTGCATTCAGTAGACTTGATTTTCTTCTTTGAGAAAATATTTTCTATATGATTTCTGATTTGTTACAGATTCTAGTTTTTTTATTGGCTTTAAGTTTCTTGTTTTGAAGATATTCGTTAAACATTGTTGTTTCTTACCAAGTTGTCTAAAGTCGTTGTTCTAACTTCTAAGTATCTTAGTAATACAAATTAATGACAAATACAATAATCAGCAGTTCCCTTGATATACCTCAAGTTCGCTTAGCGACACCAAGATGAACTTGACTTGGAACATGCCTAAATCTCGACATAAGGGGATCACCTATTTGGTTGAGAGTTACTCATTGTTCAACACGAGCAGAACAATTTTGGAATTTCCAAAAGATACAGAGCATCAGGAAACAGAATGAATTGGGATTTTTTTGAGTTGTTGGGGCTTCCAATGGAAAAGATGCTTAACTATAGAGGATGACGGTGAAGAATTATAGGTTGTCCAAGATTGTTCAACTCAACATGTAAAATGTCATCATCCAAATTCCCCGAGTGTATCATGGAGGACCCCTCACCCCTTTATCTTCAAGTGCACAGAGTGCTCCGCAGAGATTACTTACAAGATTGTGCCCCGGGATGACCTGTTTTCCGGTTAATATGGGATGTCCTGCATTGCGGTTAATAAATTGGAATTGTAGCTGAATTCATATGTAATATTGGCAAGGTTAAGGTTCGACTGTTATATATATATTAGCGTAGTATTGATGGATAAAACTCGACGGGGTTCACTTTTGGTGGTACATATCAAAAGAAAAATTCTAACCAACCTGGATTGGTACATAAGTAAGCAATAAAATTCTTGAAGGTTACGCGTTGACATTAGGCATAGCTCCTGGATTGTGACCTATTCGTTTCAATGGCGCGATCTGCAGGTAGTTATATATTTTATCACTTCTTTTTCTTTCTTTGTTATTATTGAAGTTACTGATTGATTGGGACATTTTATTCTTGATGTTTGCATTGTTTTGTTAGTTACAAAACTGATGCAGCCTGAGACTAAGTAGGGAGTGTTAGAAGATATTAAAGCATCGTTGACATTACTATAGTTGTGGAAAAGACAGATCATTACCATACAAATTACTTGGATACTATATGTAAGTGCCTACACAAGCTAAATATCGATGATCCTGTGTTTTGCTAGTGATTCTTGTACGTATCAAAGAAGTACAGTTTGAGGCACCTACAACTTCAAAACTACTTATCTTACTAAGCTTAATACGATGAGTTCTAAAATATTCGTCGACAAACTAGTATTGCTCTAGCAAAATTATAAAAAGAAAATTTCAGATTAATACAATAGAACCTCTGAGTAAAATAACCTCTCTAAATTCTATGCATTTCTATAGTTATATTTGTTGATGTGAGGGGCAAAACTGAAGCTCGGCACATGGGACAATCTTTTTTCCTTAGCAACCATTGTTTGATGCAACCTACATGATATTCATGTCCGCATCGTAGAGTCCCAATGGTCTCTTCCTGCTCAAATTCCAAGTGACATATGGCACAAATCTCTTCAGTTTCCGTTGAATTATTCACTTCGTCTTTAAGCAAAACAACCTGATGAGTTCTTGTTTTAATCCATTCTATAGGATCATCCCTATTGACATTATAATTTGGCGGATTTCTCAAATTTTGATTGTCTGACCTCAAGTGCCTATCCACTGAATCACGATCACTCAAGTTAGTAATATTAATTCCAGCCATGATTACGATTGGACCAACTTATAATAAGTTTTGAGTGACAATTAATTATTTATAGAAATGCCTGGTGAGTCATATATTTCCTACTTCAACAATAAGTTGTATTCCTATTTGTTTTGGAATGGGATTTATTTTTATTGAGCCGTTAGTTATTCCATTTATGGTATTATTTGTTAAATGGGCTTAAATCCTATTCCTAAAGAAATTAGGAGAACTAAATAAATTAAGAAACTTTATTTTCTTTCAAGGCTTCAGCGTTAAGTTTCCAAACTTTGTTTCCGCGTTAAGTTTTTTTAGAAAATATGGTAAGGCATCGAGTTAAGTTATTATAAAACTCTGTTTTCTGATAGTTCTGCTCTGTTTGTTTTACTCTGTTCTTTTCAAAAATCGATAAAATCGTTCTATTCTGTTCCTTCAGTACTCAGAAATCCCAACATTGTTTCTGTTGAACAATGAGTAACTCTCATTCTTCTCCAGATTATCATCAATATTCGCAATTTATGTTTGTGAATTCGCGTAGAATTGGAATTAGAAGTAGGCGAGATCGTTCTTCTAGAAGAAGACAACACGATCATCCCTTCGTTTTGGGATTACAAGCCATAATTACTCCTCACAGTAACTCTCACAGTGGCGGAATTACAAATATTAACGTCAGCAGTCGTGATTTAGTGGAAAGGGCCTTAAGGCAGCAGCATGTACAAGACTATTTCAATGGCGGATCATCACCAAATTCTTCAGATGATTCTCAACCAGCAAGTGAACTGATTGATGATCAAGAGGAGGATGATATATTATTGGGGTATTTTAAAACAAGAATTCATTGTGTTGCTGACGGAGTAAATAATCCCACAGAAACAAAAGAGATTTGTGCCATATGTCAAGCGGAATTTGAGCATGAAGAGTCCATTGGGACACTGAGGTGCGGACACGAATATCATACAGGCTGCATCAAACAATGGTTGCTGAGGAAAAAAGATTGTCCCATGTGTCGAGCTTCTGTTTTGCCTTGAGATACATAGTAGCATTTAGAGATTATTTTATTCAGAAATTCTGTAGTAGTAATCTGAAGTTTTGACAGATACTTGTTTATATGTTCTGTAAAACTCATCTCATATACGACATTTGGTCAATTACCACAAAAGGGAATACCTAACTTTTGCCATATACGACATTGAAGGCAAGAAGTGACTTCAATTTTGCTTTTATTAATTTGGTCGTTTATCTTTCAGAGAGCAGGGCATACTGCTCCAAATTTGGACACCAGAAGAATGTCTCGCTATCAGGGGCGGATCCAGGGTATCAGGTGGGGGTTCCCAAGAACCTGGTAACTTGCTATAAAGTCATTTTTTAAGATTTTATTAATCGGGGATGAAAATTCTAAGACTAGATACTTTTCGAGACATCACGCATCATTCCCTTAACAAGTATCCCAAATTTTCATATAGAAATTTCTCACAATTAATATGCAGAATGAGAACATTATAGCGTTTAAAGGCACCAAAGTTTGTTCCTTAGAAAGAACAATGATACCCTTCCCAAACATCATCAACAACAACAAACGCAGTGTAATCTCACAAGTGAGGTCTAAGAAAGGTAGTGTGTACACCAATCTTACCCCTACCTTGGGGGAGGTAGAGAGGCTCAACAACTAGAAGATAGAAACAGATAAACATCAAGTAAGAACTTATTCTTCAACAAACAAAACAAACTGACAGACTAATAATATTTGTCTAATACCAAATGACTGGATATCAGTTTCAGGAACATGTAGGAATTTATTAATAAGGGACAAACTACAATAAAACCAAGCCAGCATTAACAAGTTCGAAGGCTCAACCTTGGTAACTACTCGATTCCCAACAGCACTTTTATGTCCCTCTGCAACAAGAGCATGAACTCATAAGGCAAATCATCTTATATAGAAAAGTTGCATCGAGTATTAACACAAAAACGTTACCTCCATTGAGAGAGGAGATGTGGTAGGATAATAGCGATCAGAAACTTGGCCATTCTTATCAACGAGGAACTTAGCGAAATTCCACTGAATATTATCCCCAACCAATCCCCACTTTGCTGATTTCAAGAACTTATAAAAGGGAGATGTGTTTTCGCCATTCACTTCAATCTAGTTCAAGAAAGATACAAACTTGTGAATACAAAGATACCATGAGCTCTAAGGGAAGAAGTAATCCAGACGCAATAGTATCCCTTAAGAATGCAACTTTGATGTTCGTAGTTAACAGAAGATGCCAACAAATTTATTGAGAATAATCTAATTGATGGATAAACCGCGGCTTTCAAAATATTCTACCAAAATATTAAACATTTAACTCACATGTATATGCAGGGAGAGAAGATGTATTTAAAAGAAGGGACACAATACCAAGTAAATCACCATTTTTTTTTTATAATGCAAGAAAATAAAAAATTAGTAGTTGAAACAATAGTAACATCTATGAGGATTCTTGTTGTTTCATTACCTTGTCAAAGATGGGGAACTCTGACTTGAAACGCGTACAAGCAAATTCTACGATCTCATCGTTGCTCCCTGGTTCTTGCGCACCAAATTGATTGCAAGGAAATGCCAATATTTCCAGGCCTACATTTAAATACCCAAAGAAAGAGAGATGTGAAGGCAGTTTTAGTGTACTCAAACCATAATAATGTGATGATTTTGAAACTTTGGTTCAAACACTAGCCTTTTTCTTCTTCTTTATTGATAGAGGAATTTAATTTGTTATGAGACAATCATTAATGACAGCAATAATAATGAAAAGAAAGACCATACAATTTAATGTGGGGAACTCTCAAGGGGAAGGAAACTCACGGCCAGTCACCAACTCTTGTTATTTCACAGTGAAAGATGATACAAATACACCGAGTAACCAACGTTTATAATAGGCTGCGAAAAATCTCAATCCTAGACTATTTAGGATGTGCTCCAAACATTTTTTATAAGAAACCTACAGACTATTTTAAAAATAGGCTGCGAAAAAACTGCTGCGAGAGCAAAATGGTTACTTGACACATACCTTGATCTTTGTACTTCTCATGTAAATGGTTGAGATCTTTGTAGTTTGAATCAGTCAAACCGCTGTGGACAGCAAAACAGACAACACTTGAATTTCTTTTCTTTTCATAATAAGTCAGATAACAGTTGAAGAATTCAATGAAGTGAAATATTATATGAATCACAGAACGTGTAAAAGAAAAAACATTTCTTGGAGTTATGATTTTCATCTGGGACAAAGGTTGCTTCTTTCCCTGGAAATCATACAACTGATAAATATGATGGGTGGAAATAGATGATTTTACCATTTGGACGCAACATTCACGATAAGTAGGACCTTTCCTTTGTAGGTACTAAGATCAACATCATTTCCCTTTGCATCCTGAGAGCAAAGGAGACAGTATGCTCAGAAAAGGGAACAAGATACAAGTAAACGAAGCATTTCATTGTGGTCACTTGTAACAAAAATGTCTGATCCTCCAAAAATAGTGCCTTTTTGGAGTACCTGACACGGATGCAACATCATTTTTGGAGAGTCCAAGCAACATACTTGTACATTTTTATGATATATTATCGTTAGCAGACTCAACCATGTCATTTCATCATTTTATTATGGATTTTCCCCGTGTTTATAGGGGGAAGGCACAGAAAGGGGCTATTTAACCATGGGAAAGAACTAGAGCCCTGAGGCATGGGGCAAAAGCTAGCTCCATGAATAACAACAACAACATACCAAATAAAATCCCCAAAAAGTTAGGTCTACAGAGAGTAGTATACACATACCTTACCCCTACCTCGTGGAGGTAGACAAGCTAAATGAATAAAAAAAAGTAAAAAGCAATAAAGCGCAGAAAAGCTAGTAGAAATATCTAAGCATGTGAACAACTGCAATATGATTTATTCCAATTTGTTTAAACCTCGGTAGGCATAGTTATCACATACCTATGCTGGTAAAGTTTATGTGAATTTTCCATTTGTTACTTCTACAGTTTTCCTAGTACAATTAGTTGTTTAGTAAAAGGAATTTACCCTTTTATTACTTCAATATTTGGTTTATCAGTTGCAATGAGATTTTAATGCTTTAGTTGTCGGAAGAAAGAGATTCCATCCATATTTTCAGCATTGCTGCTTGAATCTCTATCGTAACAATTAGCAGGTAAGCTATGCGATAGTCGAGGTGCACACAAATTGACTTGGAATACTCCTGGACTATTGGAAAAAAAAGAAAAATGGTTCTACTCAAATATAAGGTATGTCTCATACTTCCATCTAGGGGTGTCAAAAATTAACCCAAACATAGATAACCCGCCCAGAATTTTAAGGGTTGTGCTCAAGATAATTTGAATTGAATTCAATCTCAACCCATTTAAGCCTAACCCATTTTAAGAGAATCCTCAATTGAGCCCAATTCAATCTCCAATTTCAACCCGTTTTAAAATATGTTCCTATATTAAAGGTATGAATTATTATCTATTTAACATCTTTTAGGATTTATCTATCCATTTGTTACTTTTTAAAAAAAAAAAAGCTTGAGCTGAAATTCGAATTGTGATTATAAAAGTTAACTATCACTATGTTAAAATTATTGAGATTAATCGGGTCAAATTGGGTGGGTCAAGACCCAACCCATTTTTTAGCCCATTTGAGCCCAAAGTAAACTTGGGCGGGTACCCGATTTCTATTTCAACCCATTTTAATATCTCCAATTTCAATCCAACCCGCCCATTTGACACCCCTACTTCCATCCACTCTTCCCCTCAAATTAAAACTCTTGATGATTAAACATTTACATATTGCAGCAAAATACCTTCCACATATGCCTATTCTAGCATCATATTGCTTAGCTCCCATTTGGCCTGAGATTTGAACAGGTCGGAAATCATAGTAACTCAGTTGAATGACTATTTGTACTTTCACCTTGTTGGTAAAGACTTGTAATCCCGCTCCCCTACCCTCAATATTTTCAACTTGTTGGTGAGGGTTGTCCCCCTATGTTGCTCACACTCTTCAAAACTATCAATAGGTACATGTCGGATCCTCCAAAAAGAGTGTAATTTTAAAGGATCCAAAGCACGTGCACAACATTTCCGGAGAGTCCGAGCAACTTAGTAATGTCCCCTGCCCTCAATTTGAAAGGAAAAATAAAGATTTGAACCAGTTTTTGGGTGAAATTTTTCTCCCACTCACCTGACTTCAAATTTTTTTCGAGTAAAATCATGTCCAAAATTTTCCTAACACAACTTCAACAACTCTTTTTTTTTTTTTCAAAGTATGACAAAATCTGCAGTCAAACTAGCTCAAAGAAAAAAAATATTTTTCTAAGGCAACTTCAAAAACTCTTTTTTCTTCGTATTTCACAAAATCTATAGTCAAACGCTAGCTCGAAGAAAAACCAAACTTAAGATTATGAGAGGAGCTAACCTTTAGAGTAAAGTCATAGACAGATTCTGGCTTCTTCTCCGGTTGGCCGGCCATCCTCGTCGTCGTCGGAATTTGGTATTCTTAAAGTTTGAAATAAAAAGCCAAACCACAAAATATCCAACCACACATCCACCTATATATATTAAGGCTAGATTGGTAGGAGTGATAATGTATAATTAATTTTGAAAATAAGTTTGTCTCAAATTTAATTGGTATAAAATTGTGGAATAATTTATTTAGGAATTAATTATTGCAGAATTATTTTAATTTTTATATTAAAGGTAAAATAATAGTTCTTAGATAACTATTCTAAAAAATGGTTATTATTTCTAACTAAACTAGCACAGACGAGGTAAGGAAACCTTGCTATGCAAGTGATGGTATAACCAATTATTTAACTTTGTTATACCAAAGTTGCATTACCCTTTTTGGTCTTGAACTCAACTAGAATATTCATGTGTTCCATTTCTGAGTTTGTATAAGGAGATACTTAAATTTGTATAAAATTAAGAGCCCGTTTGGATTGACTTAAAAAAAGTAACTTTTAAAAAGTAACTTTTTAAAGTGCTGGAACTTATTTTTAAAATAAGTAGTTATGTGTTTGGATAAAAGTGCTGCAGTTGAAAAAAAAGTTGTTGATGTGTTTGGCAAATAAGTGCTGGTAAACATTTTTTTTAATCAAAATGTCTGAAATACCCTTTAAACTGTTAACATGGTAAAAAGTTGATTAATTTAAGGTTTTTATACTTAA